>CAUYON010049082.1:0-112838 GCA_963573935.1 Arctocebus calabarensis
AATGTCTTTATATAGTGATCAAGAAAATGCCATGAAGGCTATCTGTAACAGTACGATCAAAACATTTCTGAATGTATATGAATCGTGCCCTATGATTGCACCAATGTACAGAATTATGATTCAATAAAATTATAAAAATAATAATAAAATAAAAATGAAAAACAAAAAAACAAACAAAAAAATTATGTCTATTTAAGGCATATAACAGCATCTTTAGCTTGCAATTCTAAGTACATTATTTTGATTTTTGTTTTATAATTATTTTTCATACCTTGAAATAATAATACTAGTTGAATATTTCTGCATATTTGTTGTATCTTCATTTAAGTTATTATTTCACACATTTGATCTTGATGTACTCTTATTTTGTCACTTAATTTTAATTAAGTAACTAATTATTCTAACACGTACTCAAAGGAAACCTTTTATGAAATTCAGTAATTTAGTATTTTTGATATTGATTGCGATGCTTTCTTATCTCTTATTTTCAGTGGTTCAAAAGAAGATCCTCATGAGGTTTGTGACTGGCCATATATGGTGGCCAGTAACCCACTGCCCAAAGAATTGACAAGTGAACTCCAAGATACATGGTTATGAGGTAATATATTTCATTTTTTCAGCATCATATATGTGGTGTTATATACACCAGTGTCAAGATGAATAAAGTACAGCCTCTGCTCTTAGAGAAAATCAGAAGGTAGTAGATAGAACGTTCTCCAGTAACAATAATTCAGGTAAGCTACAATAAAAACTTTGAGAGAAGCATAAAGGGCTTTGAAAATAATGCCAGGAAACAAATAACCATAGAGATGAAAGGAATCTCCACCAAGAGTTTTTCATCCATTTGAAACCAAATATTCAAGGATGCTACGGGACTAGCATGTTGCTAGGTGTCATGTACACAAAAATGTATAAAACAAATTATCCTATTCTCATGGAGTTTACACTCTAGTGAGTGACATTTAATCTTCAAATACTCAAAGAGAAAGTATACAAGGCAGAGAAACATATTTCAGGAAGAATAAAATAAAGAGCAGAAAATAAAAATTTGGGATTATAGTCATATGAGAATTATTCAGAACCAGGTATGTGTATACCTGTGTAACTAGAACTAAGGCTTCAGAGAAGGGACAGGAGTAAAAGAAGAGTGTTTCAATAGAGAATAGGAAAAACCATGAAGGAAAGTGAACTTCCCCTAAGGTTTTTTTAATCTTAACTGTAATATGAATTTGTTGTAATAAAAAATTTTTTTTATAGCAAAGGTGTGTACAAAAGTAAGTGAAGCAACACAAGGGGAGAAAAGTTAATGGTGGAAAGAGCAGTGTTAGTATCTATTTATAATAGTCCAATAGCAAAATGTTATCATAAGTAATTTTTGAATGTAAAATATGTAGTTATATGGGAAAAGTGCCAGACATATGGAGAAAATATCATTCAAGTTTAGGTTGTGGAACTGATGATAATCCAACTCCTCATAATTGGAATACAGAATGCAATGAAGGAGTTTGACAGCCAAGTTTTGTGGTAGATTTTATGAATGTAAGGATGGTGAAGTCAGAAGGCTAAGATGTCAAACTAGAAGCGGACTATACATGCTACTCAGGGTCAAAAGTGGTGAGTATATTCACCTTTAGGTTGATTGTCTAAAAGAGAGCATTGGGAATCAACAGAAATATGATGGGAGGCACTCAAAGTGATGGGGAGGGGAGTAAGCTGACGTATTCAACAGGATCAGGGGTGTATGTAGAAGATGCCCACATGTGGGGAAGGGGCAGAAGACACAATCCTGGGGCTCCACACTTTCCTGTGTACAGTACAACTGGAGCAATGGGAGGGCCCCTCTGCCACACCAGTAAGATGCACTGATGCAGGGAACTTACTGGAGACTGTGGCAGCAATGCTCTGGTGAGAAGGCATGATGGGATCCTGATGGCTTATGAATCCTGGGTGGGTGTCCAGCTAGTACCATTTTCAGATACCGCCCCAGAGCGTTATGTTTACCCAGGGGTCTGATCTGTTGCTACAGCCTCTTCATCATCCCTGCTGAGCATGAGAGGAAACAGGGAGGCCAGGTGCTCTAGTATTCCTCAGGTGTGGGTGCCACTCACCCTGTCCCTGCCAGGAGACCCAGGAAGAGACAGTGCCCACAGACCCAGTTCCTGCTATCCCAATCACAGCTGCAATTGGACCCAAATGGGGAGAATGCCTGTGGACTCATGTACTTCCCCTCCCATCTGCATGGTGCATCAGCCACTGCCATTGCCAGGGTAATGCTGCCATTAAGAAATCTGAGTAGGGCAAATGGATGCACTTTCATGTGCTGATCAACCGCCATTGCTGACGGACCTAGGTGGGTGAGAACCCATGTTGCCGTTGCCTAGGTAATGCAGCCACTGTTATTAGCCCACTGGGTGGGATAAGTGCTCATGCTGTGCACACCAAACACATATTCAACTACAGAGGAATAGGGAAACATAAGAGAGAAGCAGTGTTACAGGCTCACAGTGAACATGTTACTCACCTGTCTGGTCGGACTTTTGAAGTAGGACTCAAATCTGCCCTCCAGAGACATCTGTTTTTCTACACTGAGCAACAGAGTTTCGAGTAGAAGAGAATAAGTACACCACAAAGCTACTAGTCATAAGCTGAAAGGAAAGGTTCAAATGAGAAGGGACCGTCAAAAGAACTCTGACAAATGGGAAACAGGTTGCATTGACACCATCAAAAGATCATTCTCTAGCAAGAGACACTCAGCAAAAGGAGATTGGTGAAATGCCCGATATGAAATTCAGAATATGAATGGCAAGGGAAATCAATGGGGTTAATGAGAAAGTTGAAAACCAAGACAAAGAAATCATATAATTTATGGACACAATTTAAAATTTACTAAAGAGATAGATTATGTTTGAAAAAAACATGTGTATGCAGAACTTCTAGAAATGAAAGAATCCTTTAGGGGATGTCAAAATATAGTAAAATGGTTTAACAGTAGACTAGACCAAGGAAAAGAAAGAATTTCAAAGATTAAAGGTAAATCTTTCAAAATAACCTAGTCCCTCAAAAATGTAAAAGAATAAGATAAGAAAAGAATAAGATAAAAGAATTAAGAAGAATAAACTATCCCTTTAAGAATTTTGGACTATGTAGAGTGAAGGAATATAAGAATCATAGATAGCTCTTAGAGAGAAGAAACCTCAAAAGTAGGAAAACCTATATAAGGGAGTAATTAAGGAAAACTTCACTGGTATCACTAGAGATTTAGGAATCTAGATATAAGAAGTTCACCAAACACCTGGAAGATTCTTGGCAAATAGGACATCACCAAGGTGCACAGTTACCAGTCTGGATAAGGTCAAAATGAAGAAAAAAAACTATGGGCTATGGAATGAAAGCAGGGTAATACCAACCTTGGTACCAAAGCCTAGAAAGGACATAAGAAAAGAAAACTGTAGAAGAGGGGAGTGTGAGATGTGGGTGAGGGATTAATATACATCTACTGGGTCCAAAGATGTATACTGCTCTGGTTGTTGGTAACTGAGAGCCCTGGTTTTCACATTACACAATTCATCCATGTAACAAAAAGCACTTGAACCACTAAATCTATTGAAATAAAAAAAAATCAAGGGTAATTAACTAAATGCACTTTAAAAAAGAATTCAAGGATCATAATGGTTAAGACATCAAGTAGGGCAGCTGGAAATTGAAGTAATGGCACAAGAGGAAGATATTTGTTTGAATTGATTAATATGTGTTGATAGTTAAAGCAATGGGACTAGAGGAGATCAACCAAGCAGAGAAAACAGAGGAAGGACAAAGTGGATAAAAGGATAGATCATTGGTAAATAATGAAAATGAAGGGATAAGAATAGAAGAAACAGATGACCTTGGAAGGTCCTGTTAAAAGGCAATCATGAATATCATTAAAGTGGTTCCAGAGAAATGGAGTACTAATAACAATTTATGATAGGTCAAGGCATTTGGAGATGACTAACGACCTTTAAAGAATCTGATTTGGTGAAGTAGTGGGAGCAGCAGTACCATAGAAGACTAAAGATTTTATGAGAGATAACGAGTGAAAGCAGGAAATGAAATACTAAAAGTGAGTGTTTCATAGGACTTAGAATATGCTGAGTCTTACTGTAAGGATTCCACATACATTTGCACCTTTAATCCTCAGTGATAACCTTAAGAAGTAGATATGATTATTAGTCTTACGTTAGTGACGATGAAACTAATTCAGAAAGAAGCTAAGTAGTTAATCCAAGTATATGGAGCCAAGATGAATGGAACCAGAATTGAATTTAGGTAATTAACTGTGAAACCTTTCTTCTAGTCAACCACAAATTATTTTCTATTTCATATTATATCTTTGTATTGTGTTTCTTTGCTCATCCCACATAGAAGTCAAGTCCATTTTTCCCCATCGAGAATTTATGATTGGCCTTGTAATTTGTTTTAACCAAGAGAAGATGACAGAGGTAATGTTGCTTAAATTTGGGGTATCAAGAGATCTTGTATCTTCCACTTTTGCGCTCTTAAGTACATTATTCTGAGACCCACTTTAAGGATCTAATCTCACCTACTAGAGACTGTGACATCACCTGGAGGGAGATGAAAACACTGGAGCCAGGTAGCAGCAGTAATTTCCTGACATATACATGGCACCACCTTACACCTTCTTCCCAAGCCACGACTGTAGAGAAAACAACCAGACAACTCATGGAATCCTGAGAGTTAAGATTCTGAGAGAGCTACTAAAAGACAATTGATACTGAGGTAATTGTTGTTTTATATAATTAAATTAAATAACAGGAGGTAGACTGTTATTGAACGGTAAATAATCAATACAGAAATTAGTATAATTAGTATTATTTTTATATAACAAAAGTCTAAAATATGTGGCATTGGTTTGGGGACTAGATAATAGAAAGACATTTCAAAAACATCAAGAAGAGAGTTGGTAGATTCTGAGAGAGTTGGTAGATTCTGAGAAAACAATGAAGAAAGTGTAAATAAAGGATTAAGAAAGAGTGACCTTCATTATGTAATATAGGAACAATTGGCAAGAAGGTCATTTAAAAAACTTAGAAGATAAGAAATGAACTTGGCTTGGCACTTGTAGCACAGTGGTTATGGCACCACCCACATTAACCGAGGATAGCGAGTTGGAACCTGGCCAGGGCCAGTTAAACAATAATAACAACTGCAACAAAAAATAGCCGGATGTTGTGGTGGGCACCTATATTCCCAGCTACTTGGGAGGCTGAGGCAAGAGAATCACTTAAGCCCAGGACTTTGAGGTTGCTGTGAACTGTAATGGCACAACACTCTACTGAGGGCAACATAGTGAGACTCTGTCTCAAAAAAAAAAAAAAAAGAAAGAAAGAAAGAAATGTATTTAATGAACTTGTGAATATAGTCAAGAAAATTTCCACATACAGTATTAAAACCATAAATTGGCTTCTTGAGGCTTTAAAAAAGTTGATGGAAAATGGGTTTTATGAAAAAAAAGACGGATTTAAAATGATTTTTGTATCACAATAAACTCATAATACCTTATAATAACATGTCTACCAAAATCTAGTTTCAGTAGAAGGGTAAAGTATCCGTTTGAAAAAAGCCCACCTCATAGTATCATGAATTCTGCTAAAAAGAACAAAAGTTGAATTTACAGTGCAGCTTGGGTAGAGGAATGGTGAAGTCATGGATGCTTTATAAAAAATCTGTGGACAGTGCCTTAAAGAAATCAGCAGTTTACAGATGGGTAACTCATTTAAAGAAGAGACAAAATGATGTTGAAGATGAATCTTACAATGGCTGACAATCCACATCAATTTCAAGGAATAATTTATCTAGTCTGTGCTCTAATGGAAAAGGACTGATGGACCACAGCAGATTCAATGGCCAACACTGCAGACATCTTGATTGGCTCAGTCCACACAATTCTGACTAAAAAATCACAGTTGAGTAAGTTTTCTACTTAATGTGTGGCAAAATGTGCCCAAATCAGTTACATGTAAAAGCAGAGCTTCCAATGGAAACTTTAAACAAGTTGGATTAAGATCCTGACTCCTTTCTTGGAAGAACTATAATAGGAATTAAACATGTCTTCACTAGTATTGTCTGACTTACTATAAGGTCAAACAACAACATCTGTTTACTATGAAAGTATTTTTGAAAAGTTAGCTGAAGCTTTAGCAAAAAAACCCTTGAGAAAGCTTAACCAGAGAGTCTTTCTCCACCCCAACAATGCTCCTGCTTACTCCTCTTATCAAACAACAGCAATTTGGTCAGATTTTCAATGGGGCATCCTTAAGCATGCACCTCACAATCCTGATTTTGCTCTATCTGAACTTTTTTGTTTCTTAATCTTAAAAAAAATAAAATCTTTAAGGGATACCATTGCTTTTTGATATTTAGTGTTAGCAAGGTTGAATGAACAAGGTTTAATTCCCAGGACCCTCAGTTCTTTAGGGATGGACTAAATGGCTACTATTCTGTCTTACAATATTGTCTTCAATTTAATGGTGCTTATATTGAGAAATAAAATTTATATATTTAAATTTTATCACTTAATTCAATTTTTTCATAAACTTTTTGAAGTACCCTTGTAGCTCCCACCACATGCTTGTAACTTTATATGATATATGATAAGGTATGAGAAGAGAGAGATAAATAAGAAATATTTACAGGAACAAGAAAAATTTAAAGACAATAACAGAAACCCAGTATGTATTCTGCATTGAAATGCAAACCTGTTTATCTTTTCCATTTCTTCCTCACAAAAGACTTTTTAAAAGTAAGATATGACCTCATGGTGCTCAGATCATCTCTGAAAATTAAAGTTGCTACCAAACAGAACTTCTTTTTTTTTTAATTTTTATTTTTTATTAAATCATAGCTGTGTACATTTATGTAATCATGGGGTACAGTGTGCAGGCTTCATATACAATCTGAAATATTTTCATCCAACTGTTCGACATACCTTCATGGGATTTTCTCGTTTATTGTGTGAAAACATTTGTGTTCTGCATTTAGTAGGTTTCACCTGTCCCTTCTTAATGGAAAAAAAAATGGGGAAATCCTAAGGACAAATCTTAGTCCCTTTTGTGTTGCTGAGCAGAATACCTGAGATTGAGTTGTTCATAAAAACAGAAATTTCCTTCACTTATTAATACTGGAGGCTGGGAATTCTAAGATCCAGGTCTTGGCATCACAGATGAGCAGAAGAGGAAACACAATTTGAATCTTCTTTTATAAATGCCTTGATCTCATTCATGAGAGAGAAGCCTTTTTTGGACTAATCACTTCTTAAAGACGCCACATCTTAACAGGATCACATCAGCTATATCTGAATTTTGGAGGCAACACATTCAAACCATAACAGGGCATTATATTTTAGAAGTTTCACACACACTCCTCAAGCTGAAGGAAGTCTATTTCAAAATGGATTATGAGTGTACTTTTTGGATCATGGAGGAAATGTCAACTAGTAAATTTTAAGAGAAAGATATCAACAAAAATGCTATCAGCTTGAGCTAAAAGGAATAGTCACATCAAAATGAACAGAGGCCTCTTGGGGGGGGGAAAAAACACTGGGCTGCAAACATGAATCATTTCTTATTTTTTAAAAAAGGAAGTACATCTCAGAGGGCTCAACTACGAGCCACAGGTCATGAGCCAAAATTCAAAGGGCAGAGCCAAGAACTGTTGAGAAAAATGTACTGTCATCAAATATTATTTCCTGCTCTAGGAGAAGAACTGACAGCATGAGCCCAGCTGGACTTCAGAATGGCAGGATGCAACAGATCATTGACTCCTAAGTTATTTTATAAAAATGTAAATGTCTACTGTAGTTATTCTGTTCCTGCTTTCACACTATACATTAGGAGAGAAGTAGATAATTGGTGTTTTTATTTCTCAGGTCTTCAGTTTAAGAGAAATCATACCAGAGAACTCACACCTGAGAAACCTTACCCAGGCATGATGCAGATCACATGATTAAAGCCTTCAAATGTAATGTCATGATTTGCCGTGACTTTTGGGCTAGTTTAAAAAGTGAACACCTGCACTCTCTCCAAGAATCTTTATAGTTTCATGTCTTAAGATTAAATCTTTTATCCAGTGAGAGTCAATTTTTGTTAGTGGTGAAAGGGGTGAGTCCAGTTTCAGTCTTCTGCAAGTTGCCAGCCAATTCTCCCAGCACCATTTGTTAAATGGGGAATCTTTCCCCCAGTTTATATATTTGATGGGTGTATCAAAGATAAAATGATGATAATTGTCCAGATTCATCTCTTGGTTCTCAATTCCATTCCATATATCTACTTCTCTATTTTTGTGCCAATACCATGCTGTTTTGATCCCTATAGATTTATAGTATACTTTGAAGTATGGTAGCATGATTCCTCCTGATTTGTTTTTATTTCTGAGTAATGTCTTGGCTATTCGAGGTTTTTTCTGGTCCCATATAAAACAAAGTACTATTTTTTCCAGATCTTGAAAGTATGCTGGTGGAGCTTTGACAGGGATTGCATTAAATTTGTTTTGCTTTGGGTAATATGGACATTTTAACAATGTTGATTCTTCCTATCCATGAGCATGGTATGTTTTTCCATTTGTTAACATCTTCAGCTATTTCTTTTCTCAGAGTTTCATAATTCTCTTTATAGAGATATTTCATGTCCTTTGTTAGGTAAGTTTCCAAATATTTCATCTTCTTTGGCACAACTGTAAAGGGAATCAAGCACTTTACTGTTTTTTTGGCTTGACTACTTTGGTATATATAAATCTACTGATTTGTGAGTATTGATTTCGTATCCTGAGATGCTACTGTATTCCTTCATCATTTCCAAAAGTTTTGTAGTTGAGTCCCTGGGGTTTTCCAAGTATAAAATCATATCATCTGCAAAGAGTAAAAGTTTCTGACCCTATTTGTATACCGTTGATCACCTTCTCTTGCCTGATTGCGATGGCTAAGACTTCCATTACAATGTCAAAAAGCAGTGGAGACAATGGATAACCTTGCCTCATTACTGATCTGAGTGGAAATGTTTTCAATTTTATTCCATTCAATATGATATTGGCTGTGGATTTTGTTATAGATGGTCTCTATGACAAAAAGTTTAAGAAAAGTCCCTTCTATACCTATACCTATACTTATTTTCTTAAGTGCTCTGATCATGAAAGGATGCTGGATATTGTCAAAAGGTTTTTCTGCATCTATTGAAAGAATCATATGGTCTTTGTTTTTTAGTTTGTTTATGTGATGTATTATATTTATAGATGTACATATATTGAATCAACCTTGAGACCCTGGAATAAAAACCACTTGGTCATGGCATATAATTTGTGTGATGTGTTTCTGGATTCTGTTTTCTAGGATCTTACTGAATATTTTTGATATTCATTTTATTTAATGAATCCATGTTCATTAAAGATATTGGTCTAGAAATTGGCCTGGGAGAATACTTTATCAGGAGGATCCTCTGGGCAATTGAAGCAACACCAAAAATACATTACTGGGATCTGATCAAATTAAAAAGCTTGTGCACAGCCAAGAACACAGTAAGTAAAGCAAGCAGACTGCCCTCAGAATGGGAGAGGATATTTGTAGGTTATGCTTCTGACAAAGGTTTGATAACCAGAATCCACAGAGAACTCAAACTTATTAATAAGAAGAGAACAAGTAATCCCATTTTGTTACGGGCAAAGGACTTGAACAGAAGCTTCTCTGAAGAAGATAGGCACATGGTCTACACATGAAAAAATGCTCATCATCTTTAATCATCAGAGAAATGCAAATCAAAACCACTTTGAGATATCATCTAATTCCTATAAGATTGTCTCACATAATGAAAACCCCAAACCACAGATATTGGCGTGGATGCGGAGAAAAGGGAACACTTCTGCACTGTTGGTGGGAGTGAAAGCTAATATATTCCTTTTGGAAAGAAGTATGAAAAATACACAGGGATCTAAATGTAGACCTGCCCTTTGATCCTGCCATGCCTATACTAGATGTATAACCAAAGACCAAAAATCAGTTTATAACAAAGGTATTTGTACCAGATTATTCACTGCAGCTCAATTCATAATAGGCAAGGCATGGGAGAAGCCCAAGGGCCCATCAACTCATGAATGGATTAATAAATTGTGGTATATGCATACCATGGAATATTATGCAGCCTTAAAAAGATGGAGACTTTACCTATTTTACGTTTACATGGATGGAGGCAGAACATATCCTACTTAGTAAAGTATCTCAAGAATGCACGAAAAAATATCCAATGTACTCAGTACTATTATGAAACCAATTTACAATCACTCACACTTTCATATAAAGAATAGATCACAACTATGGTCCAAGATTAAGGAGGGAGGAGGTGGGGATGGAAGGTGAGGAGAAAGATCAGATCAATGGAGGGTGAATAGTGGGATCACACCTTTGGTGCATAATGCAAGGGTATGTGTTGGATCTATTAGTATAAAGTTTAAATGTCTTAACACAATAACTAAGTAAATGAGATGAGGTATATATTAACCAATGTGATGTAAGCATTCCTAATTCTATGTGAAATCAGCACATTGTACCCCATAAATGCATTAATGTATACATGATCTATGTGTTTATGATTTAATAAACAATAAAAATATAAAAAAGAAAACCACAGGTACCATTAAAAGTAACTAAATAAATAAGGAAAAGGTGAACACATTTGGGGTATAGATGGTGTGTACACAATTGCTGTCAGAAGACAGACTGTAGTCTATTAAATAATGCCACATTCTTTTTTCAATTTCTACCATCTATAGGTGGAAATTATTTCCCCATACCTGGAGTCTACACTATTTCTGTGACTTGTTTTTATCAATATCAAGTACTAGAGACATGTTCTGGCGTCTAAGTCCTAGTGTTCTTTCAGATTTCACCTTCCACCTTGAGACTCCAATACAGAAAGCTAAGTTAGACTGGCACAGGATTAGAGTAATGTGCAGGAGAACAAGGGGCCCTGCCAACTGTGAGTGTGTGGGAATGTCTGAGACTGATCAGCTTAGCCACCCTCGTGTTATGCACAGTCACAGAAGTGGGCTAAGAGAAACAAACAAACAGTAGGAATCTCCAGCCAACCTACAGAATCCTGAGAAAAAGAACATTATTTTAGAACACTTGGCTTTGGAGTGATTTTTTAAAATGTAGCATTATATAACCCAAAATATAACATATTATTATTCACTACTGGATCCTACCGTTGAAAATCTTTTTTGAGATATATTTGATATACAAGAGATGACGTGTTTAAGGTGTCCATTCTGATGAGTTTGGATATCTGAACACTCTTATGAAACTGTCATTACAATAAAGATACTAACCACAGTCATCATATCAAAAAAATGTTTCCTTCTATTCCTGTGTGTGTGTGTGTGTGTGTGCACGTCGTGTGCACACACACGGGTTGGTGCAAGAACACTGAACAGGAAATCTACCCTTTTAACCTAGAGGATAGTTGAGAGAGTTGAAGTTGTTGAAGAAGATGGTCTATTCAGGAAATGGTGTTGAAAAAATTGGTTGTCCATCTGAAAAAGAATAAAATTAGACCACTCTCTTACACTATCCACCAGACACACAAACTAAAATTTCTTAATACATATTAACTATAGGTACTATTTTGTATAGCAGATACCTAAAAATTATGCATTTTGCGTAACTAAAACTTTACCCTCGTGAGGCAAGCACTTTTCCAGTCACACCTTCCTACGGTCCTGGCAACCAACATTCTATTCTTTGCTTCAATGAATTCAACTATTTTAGAGACTTCACGCATGTGAAGTCATTCAGTATTTATCTATAAGTAGCTTATTTTTACTGAGGATAATGTACTCTAGCTTCACCCTTGTCACAAAAGGACAAATTTCCTTCTTTTTTAAGGGTGAATAATATTCTGCTTCTTATTTAAAAATCATTCTTTTTTTGTAAATAGTTTTCATGTCTTGACTATTACTATGTATAGTGCTGAATTGGACATGGGGTACAGATAAAATACCTCTTTGAGATCCTGATTTCAATTCTTTTGATTACATACCCAGAAGTAAAATTATCTCTGTTTTTAAATGACATGATTTTACATACAGAAAAAGACTCTACCAGAAAAAAAAGAAGAAAGAAAGAAACTAAACTGTTAACAACACAGTTTACAAAACAAATTTAGCAAAGTCATAGATATAAAACAACATACAAGAAAGAGTAGAATTTCTATATATTGACAATGACCTATCCAAAAGGAAATCCACACAATAATCCTATTACTAATAGCATCAAAAATAAAATAATTCAGAAATAAATTTAACCAAGTAGGTAAAATATTTGTGAACTGAAAATAAAACATTGACAAAATATAAAGTAGATACAGATAAGTGAAAAGTTAGCTCATGTTCATGAATTTGAAGAATAAATATTATTAAATGGCCTATACTACCCAAAGTAATTTGAGATTCAATGCAATCCCTATAAAAATTCAAATACTGTATTTTATAGAAATAGATAAAAACAACTCAGAAGTTAATATAGAGCTATAAAGGACCTCAAATAGTCAAAAACAATTTTGATGAAGAAGAATTAGGCTGTAGGCACAACCTTTCCTCGTTTCAAAGCTAATGTAACTAAAAATCAGAACTGTTCTGGCATAAAGACAGACACATAGACCAATGGAACAGAACAGAAAACCCAGAAATAAATTCATGTATGCCTGGCCAACTATTCCTCAAAAGAGGTGTCGAGAACACATGAGGAGGAAAGGATAGTTTCTCAAACAAATGGTGTTGGACAACTCAACATCTATTTGCAAAAGAATGAAATTAGACTCCTAAACTATACAGAAAAAATAAACTCAGAATGAATTCAAGATGTAAATACAAGCCCTGATGCTATAAAACTTCTTGAAGAAAACATGGGGAGAAAACTTGACACTGGTCTGGTAGTGACTTTTTTCTATATGACACTATAGCATAAGCTTTTGCTATTTTTATTAAGCTAAAAATAGACAAGTGGAACCAAATCAAACTAAAAACTTTCTGCATAGAGATGGAAACAATCAATAAAGTGAAAAGGCAACCTATAGAATGGAAAAAAATTATAAGCCATTTATTTGATAAAAAGTTAATGTCTAAAGCACACAAAAATCTGTATCTCAATAACAAACAAACAACAAAAAGCAGAAAAATCTCATTTTTATAAATGGACAAAGGGCTTAGATAGACTTTTCTCCAAAGAAAAACACATGGAGATATCACTTCACAGGTTAGAATGATTATTATCAATAAAAACAAAATGTCAGTGTTGGTAAGAACATGGAGAAGTTGGAAACTACACATTATTGATAAGATGTAACATGATGCAGCCACCGTGGAAAACAGTATGGAGGTTTCTTAAAAAATTAAAGGGGATCCAGCCAAGTTCTCTCCGTTTAAAGGTGTTTGAAAAGGGGGAAAAATAACTCTTTGTTTAGAGTAATAGATTGCATAAATGGCTGTGTGTTTGTGTACACAAATGTTTTAGAGTGTAAAAGTCTGGAACACATGTGGCAGACAGGGAAACATGCAACCAACACACAAGTAAACGTTATTAGGAATGAAAATAGATCATACCTGTCTATGAAGCAGAGTTTCAAAAGGTAGGAAGAGATTATTATAAAAAAACAATGTGCCAATCTACTGATTTTGAAGTAGATAAGTTCTCTAGACAAATCAAGAAGTCATAGAAAATTTGAAGACTCAATTATTAATCATACTAAGTAATTTTAAAATATCTTATCAAATAGAAAATTTCATATTCAAGAAGTGGTAGTGCAAACTGAACATATTCTTTCAGAGAATGGAAGAGGAAGGCCCTCCTCAGTTAAGAGCTAAGTGTTGCCTTAGTTTTAACAGAAAATCCTAACAATAAAAGTATAATAAAGATAAAAAATTGGCCATACTCACTTATAGATGGTGAAATCCTAGAAATTATATTAGCTAAATTGTGATAATTGGATTTATCATAGAAGAAAATATTGGTTTTATTCTTAAAAATATACATATAAATACCAGACCTTACTAGTTTATAGGAGAAGAATAAGTATATTTTCTCAATAGACTAAAAAGAAAAAAAGTTGCACACCCTTCAGTACTTTCTTATTTGTTGGGTCATCAAATGAAGTAGATGTACAACACCCTGTTTCACCTTTTGGTTCCATATTCATTTATTTCAACTATAAGGAAGAAAAAGTATCATGTAGTAGAGGTTGCACTCTTTTTATTTTAGATCAGCTCATAACTGAATTTTTAATACGCAGTTCCTTCTGAGATATATGTATATACACGCACACACGTACACACAAACACACATATATATAATATTTGGGAAACTCACTGAATAACATGGCATCAGTCCACTGACTTTCTTCTCTCACTAAATGCTGAGCTCCTTGGTCAGAAGAAATATTGCATAAAATGTTATAATATTAAGTAAAGCTTTCAAATTCCTCAAGAGTTGTTTCTGGCAGAAGTCACAGAAATCGAATCCTTTTATTATAAGTATCTGTTCCACTGAGGACAAATCCTGTCTGAAGTTTCCTCCATAGTAAAAGTGATCTGATATAATTGGCTTACCACTAGGTGACGAGGACTGATCTTTGCTCTTGGTACATAAGGCTCTTGGTACCTGGCCGGGTGTGGGAAAGCAGTGAGGGTGGAGACAGGTCCTTGGAAAACTTATGCATAACACCTCTTTGGACCTCTTACTTAACAAGTCAAATGAGCAAATTCTGAGGTTAATAGTAAAAAGAAAAGAAAGACTGATATTGTCAGAATAAGTACGTTGTTACCCCCCGACCATTGCCTCTTCATCTGCATTGAGTGTTCACAGTGGAAACAGATATTTTTACTGTGTGGCTCACCCATACAATCCTGGACATGACCAACTTGAAGCAAATCAGATAACACGTCTAGTGCAATATGAAAAGGAAGTTCGGGTTCTCGACTCAGTGGGGGTGTATTTTACACTACCATCGTCCTTCGTTGCTGAATGCAGGCTCCAGGGAGCACTGCGGTCACACAGGAGGAGCCTCGGGCCATCTTGAATCCAATGGATTACAAGCACGAGTGGCAACACTTCTGCAAACAGCTTGGGCAGTGAGAGGACCACATTCCAATGGTCACACTCAGAACTCTCAGCCTTATGAGTTACTAAGAATATTGGGGAGAACAGCATGTCTAAATTTATATATCAGTTGAGCAACATACTAATTTTAGTATATGTCATCTACAAATCCAAATTGGTCCAGCATACATTGTGCCTTTTTCTTAGAGTAAAGTTACTCAAGATGCAACTTATCGTACACTTCAGAGGGGGCATTCCAGCAGCCTCCAGGCATCTGAATAGCCAGAAACCCTATTACAGTGGCAAACACCTACAAGTCCTTCAGTTGATTTTTCCATTGTGTAACATGCATGTATCTTTTAGGTATGTAGGATATCTGCTTCTTACCAATCAATAGTCTATCAACCTGGACAGTCAATGGAATGAACCAGCATGATTTCCTATAGGAAACAAGATAATTAAGTCACACAGAGCTAAATTATGAAGCCAAGTGCAGGAATTGATGAAGTCCAGTGGCAAAATGGTGCAATAAAATCTACTGGTTGACTTCTGATCATCTTTGTTTATTTGTATTTAGAAAAAAAAATGCATTAATCAGCTTGATAGCTAATTTTCCAGGGACAATATTCACTCTTTCCATTAAAGAGCTAGTGTGGTTGGCATCACTTCTTGATTGAGCTCATGATGGCCGACTATCATTTGCTATAATTTACCAGCCTTCCACCTAGGCCAAAGTCAAATGGCACTGTGATGAGTATCTCCACCCCAGTGGATGGAAATTGCATCTTTCCAGTTACTCTCAGCAGAAATTTTGGAAACATTTTCAATTTCTCTTTCTCTCTCACATACATTTGTCAGAAATTCTCTCAGGCTCTGTGATAGCCTCCAGACTGCTTTCTTTCCTTCCTTCATCTTTGTCTCTGAGACCACTGATTTTCAAAAGAGAAATACCTTTAAAATACAAGGCAGATCATGTTCCTTCGCACTTAAAATGCTGCAGTAGTTCTCCATTTCACTCACAGAAAAGGCTGGAGTCCTTGCACTGGCTACAAAATTCTGTGGATTCTGGCCCCATTAAGTCTCCCTGACTTCAATTCCTGATCTCCTGCTTGTTCTTTTCACTCCAGCCATGACAGCCTCCTAGCTATTTCTCAAACCCACCAGTCAAGCTCCTGCCTTCAGGTTTTTATTCTAGTTGTTCCTGATGCCTGGAATGCCCTCATGCTACACAGTCATATTTCTAGTCTCTACTTTCTATAAATTTTTGCTCAAAGTCCCCTGGCCACCTTATTTTATAGAGCCAACTCCCTCCTCCCACTTTGACTCCATAATCCTGCTGATTGCCCATGCCCTGCTCCTTTTTTTATTTTTTACATTTTTACCTTAAATATGCTACATATAATGGACTTTTTTGTTTACTATCTTTATTATTTACTACTTGTCTTATTGTGCTAGAAAGAAACCCCATGATAATAGGGTCTTTGCAACACTCTTTGACATGTCCTTAGGGTGAAGAACTGTGTGTAGCATAAAGAAGATACATATTTGACAAACCCGTGAATGGATAGATGAACAATTTTTTTTTAAATGCAAGTGAAATAAAGTAAGTTGAGGCAAACTCATATCATATGATCCCCTTTAAGCAAAGCAGTAAAAAGGAAAATTATAATATTTTGTTTCAAAGCTCATCGTGTATATTAAACTATGAAGAAAAACAAAAGAATGATAATTACAGAAGTCAAAATAGCCGTTATTTGGGAGTGTAAGAAGGGGAATTTAATTCGGTAGTGGGACATAAGTCACATTAAACATAATGCCTAATATCTGAGTAAAAAGCAAAATGGTATTTGACTTATTACTCTTTATAATTTTTTTCTTTTGTATATGAAAATCATTTAATGAATGCATCAATATACAAAGTTATGATTTAATAAAAAAATTATTAAAAATTTTTTTTAAAATGAAGTTGAGACCTGAAAGGTCAGCAAATAAGTCTGAGGATGACTTGCCCAAGGAGGAAAGCAGGGAGAGGGAGAAATTTGTCCCTAACATAGAGCTGAGGCAGTGTTTCATGAAGAAAGGCATGACTGATTGCAATAAATGTTACCGTTCCAAAACAAACAAACAAAACCAAAATACCTGCCCCGAAGTAAAAGGGAGTAGAGCTAAAGGAAAGCTGTTTTGTGAACCATTTAGAACGAAATAAATATGAGAACAAGCAACAGAAATGATGAGACTAGACACTGGAAAACTGAACAATTCCTAGCGTCATTCAAGGGAAAGACAGCTTCAATTCCCCTGAAATTAGCAGGAGTTTTACTTCTTAATGTCTCAGTTAAGACATTAATGGGAATGGGAATGGTCACGTCTTCACCTGGTCTATGGCTCATTTGGTAGATAGGATCAATAATTCACCTAAGCCCATGAGTCATGCAGTTTTGTTCACTGTGAATATGATCTTTTACAATTCATTTTTCATCCCTTTCTCCCTGAAGAATCAAGAAGTTCTTGGCATGCATGATTCCTGGGGCTCCACCAGGGTGTCAGGCACCAGTTTTCTTATGGGTAACTTCAACAATCAGCAGCTTCAATCAGCTGCCAGCTGTAATAAGAACAATGTTCCAGTTGCACAGCTGAAGCCAGTTGGAGAGAGATCTTTAGCTCATTCTTTCACGGATGTTGAATGTTGATGGTGGTGAACCATTTATTGAACTGATATTCTTTCTTCTAACATTTACAGTTATTATAGCTAAGACATTTTTAATATCATATAATGTATATTCAATTGTCCTTTGAAAAGATATTAGCTATGCTATACAGAAAGTATGCCACGGTATTTTCAAGACCTCCATATTTGTAAATTCAGTAGGTGTGGAAGCTGAAGGGGCTTTTGGCTTGTTTATTTTAGTTTGTTTGCTTGTTTGTTTTACTTTTATACAGCACTATCAACTTTATCTTTCACCAACTTTATACGTAGATTTCTTAACAAACTCCCTGATTTTTCCCCCTGGTTGTTTGCTTCTTTTATTTATCCCCTTTTTTCCAAAGCCATACCAAGCACAGCAGACCAAGCAGTACAGGCAGTACCAAGCACAGCAGACAATTTCGGGTCTTTATTTGTCTCTTGAGTCAAACAGTTTAAAATCCATCTGATGATATTATCTCTTCAGCCCATAAACTTCGTAGTTGGGCCTCAAAACACAACTTTGTGTTCCCAGAACATAATCTCATTCTAATTCTTTTTCCTTCTTTCTTTACAAGACCCTCCTTTCATTGCCCACTGTTTGTTCTATCAATTTCAGATTTACTAAGTAGAGGAATATAAATACACACTGGCATGAATTACCTATGCCGTATATTTCTATACATTTCCCCATAATAATATATTCAATACAATATTAGCTTACATTTCTACTGTATGTCACTCTAAAAGTTGTCCAAGGTATTGTTTATTCCTTGTTGGATAGAGCCTCAGAGTTATCATTTGTTATCATGCTGAGTTCAGTAATGTTCTAATTCTCTCACTGTTTTCTTACTGCATGAAAACATTTCTAGTTTCTCATTATGTTTGTGACTCTGAAATAAAATATTTTCTAAAAATGAAACTACTTTATCAAATATCATATTTTATGTTGTCCTCACATCAAGTTTCACTGAAGTTTATAATAAAGTGATTTTTTTTTCAGAGTTCAAGCTCAAACTTCATGAGTATTGTCTTTATTTTCTTTACTAATCTCATAATGGATTCTCAATTTTTTTGTAACTAGGGCTAAAGGACTTCCTGGAGGTGACATTTTCTTGTATACCAGAGTTCAGGTTATGTGTTATACAAGGGGAGAAAGCAGTGAATGAGATGGACACAGGTCGCTGACCTTCAGCCAGGCACGCAGTCTATAGGACAGATAGGTGGAGGGAATAGCAGGAGCACAGGATGCCGGCCACTCTCTTAAACGTGACTATCTCTTCACCCCTTATTTGGGTGCCCCTCATGATTCTGTGGTAGAATGTTATTCAACTGGGATTCCTACACCCTGGAAATGAGAGCCTTATGTTAGCGGAATGAGACAGAGTAGGTCCTTCCTGAGCAGTGTATATCTTGAGAGCTGAGGGTTTGGAAAAGAGCAGTAGGACCAAGCCAAATATCATGTTGCCAACTTCAGGATTTTGCTCAGTGTTAGCACTGTTGGGATTACATGGTTGGAATGCAAGAGGAAATTTCTAGTTTATTTTTCCATGCCAAGAAAAAAAAAATCACCATCTTGCACCTGTCATCCTAAAATTATGTCAAGTCTTCATATCAATGTTTGCCTCTAAAATATGTGCCTCTGCCGAAAGGAGCTGGGCCAGAAAACTCTCTAGTAAGTCTGCTGCTTGGAATTTTCTGTGAGGAGCATATGTGAATTTACCCCAACCACTCACTATTCTGAATCTCACGTTTGTTTGTAAAATTTATGGAGAAAAATGGATAGAAAAAGATTATAATGTACTACTTATTCGTGAATATGCCAATCTGAGAACAAAGTGATAAGTGAAGTCCAGATACCTTTAAAGAGACAGGTAAGGGGTTGGTTCAAAACTGAATAAGACAGCAAGTGCTGTTACATGAGTAATGCACACGGAAAGTTCCTCTATGAACATTTAGAATAATTAAGACAGCACAAAGATAGAGGCTGGCTCTCAAAGGCAGGGCACATGCCTTTCCTGGTACCAATATGAGGCCTTGGCCTTAAAGGACATGTCTGGGACTCTTCTACTAAAGTAGGATTTTGGCCAAAATAAAAGGCAGGTAATAAATGATCAGCGAGTTAGTAGCAATGAAACTGAGCTGATGCTAGACTAAAAATCTAAACTCCTGGAACATATTCAGTTGCCCTACTTATTTGTGGTTTCACCTTTCAAAGTTTTAGTAACCCAGGTCAACCACAGCTGGAAAATATTCAATGGAAAACTCCAGAATGATTCTATGTATAAACAATGTAGGAGTTGTAAATTGCATGCAGTCTGAGTAGCATGATGAAAATTCTGTGTTTTCCTATGCGTTCCATCCAGGACATGAACACTCTCTTTGTAACACATATACATAATGGGGACACTACCCACCATTAGTTGCTCCATCACCATTGAGTTCACCAGCTCAACTGTCACAGCATCACAATGCCAAGTAACGCTTATTTTCCTTAAGAATGGCCCCAAAACACAAGAGTGGTGGTGTTTTCATTTTGTTATAATTTTTCTTATTATTATTGTTAATCTTATAACTGTGCCTAATTTATAAATGAAACCTCACTGTAGGTGTGTATGTATAGGAAAAACAGTATACGTAGGGTTCAATACTATATAGTATAGGGTCCAGGTACCCATGGGGGTCTTGAAACATGTCCCTTACAGATAAGGGACAGCTACTGTATTCCATTGTCCTTGGGCATATTAGAATTTACAATAGAAAGAGGCTGAAATTATTTCCATGCATAAAATTATGGAATTGGAGAGAGATAAGCCAATATATAGAAAACTCAAAGATAACTGAATTAATGCCATAAAATAATCCTCATAAGAGGCAAGGCAGTAAGTCTATTTTAGTTACTGGGTTGCCTGAAGGGGCATCTGCCAGGAACTGACAAAGAGTTTCTTCCATCTGTGAATGACCAGAGATTTGTCACAGCATCAATAGCTTCAAAGCTATAAAAAGAGACTTGATTGAAAGAACAATCTGAACTTCATTTTTAAAACTTTATGACTCTATGTATGATTTCTGTTCTGATTCAATTCTTGGTTATCCCCATGAATTATAAAGGATTTGAATAAAATAAACTTTATTTGAAATGGTGTCTTTTTCTCTCTGCTGAGATCCCATGAGTGGTTTCTTTCTTGGTCTTTCCTGGCTGACATCCTCATTACTCATGTGTGGACACTCCTTTATCCACTTTCCCCCAAATCATTTCCTGTTTTTAGATCACACCAAGTTTTAGAGTCCCGAGTGCTTTGCATATAATGACTGATTACGCTTCCTTTCCTGGAAACAATACTGAGTATGCCAGTCACAGTTCTGTAAACTTGTTTACCCTTCAGGGAGGAATATTTGATCTTATCATTTCCTGAAATTTATCTCTTTTTAATTTAGAAATGATTACAAATATGCAAACTTCTACTTCAGGGATTTTATGGTGCCTCTACTTAGGAATAGACCTACTCTTTGATTCTTTATCTGCCTTTCCATCAATGAAGCATTCTACTTTCACCAAAGTAAATCTGACACATTAGCAGAAGATTGATATAACTCATTTAGCAAATTCAGAGAAACTGCAATTTACCTTTACTGTTAGTGATTCCCTTCCATGGTTTGTTTTTTGTTAAAGTAAGAGAAAGGGAAGAAAGAAAATAGTAAAACTGTGAAACAGAAACTGAACATTTGTAACATCTAGTTTATGATTTTATACCTTTGAGTATCAAAGGTATCTCATCATTGAATGTTCTTTATGTGCTTATAAGTACTATCACAAACTCTCTATAGTTTAAGCTTTTTCCCCTCAGTTTTTCCTTTGTTAGAATTAAGAAAACTATTATAATTTTTCAATAATAATTTGCCATTTATTTCAAATAAGGAGGTAGATGTTTGTTTTTGTGATTGTATTTCTATAGAGTTATACTGATTTTAAAAAGGGAATTTTCTCTGCTCACCCCCCCCCACAAAAAAAAAAAAAAAAGACTTGTACTTTTTCTTAAGTGTGCTAGGCTTCAAAAGAGGATTGAGTTGTTAGGAGAATCTTAGAATCAGACCAAATTACTATATATTTAAACCACTTCAAGAATTTATCTAAACAATCATGTAAAAACAAAGCCTATTTTGTAGAATATGTGTAAAAACGGGCTGCTCATTAGAGATATCTCTAGATTTTATTTTAATAACTCTCAATCCAATATCCAATATCCAAATACTGTCAAGTAAAGTATCTGTTTCTTTTAAAATGAAAAGAGCTCATTTCTGTAATAAATGTGATAGTATTCGGTGTGCAAGTCAGGTCACAGCTGGAGCTCATGTCCTGCTACCCTGCATTCCCCAACAGTATCCAGGTTACTCCAGAAATTGACAAATAAGGGCTTTTGGTTTTAAGGAGTAAGGTGTTAAATATTTACCAACACATTGCTGATAAAGGCTCAAAACTGAGGAATACAAAACAGACATGCATAATGAAGATGGCAAAGCTTCCCCCAAATCCCATAACCTACAGATCATCTCTACTAGCATTTTAGTGCAGTATAACTTTATATATAGTGATGTAGTAAAAAATTTGTATGTTAAAGGAAGGAAAACAAACAAAACAAGAGCAACCATCAATTAAGTAATCAGGCAGAGGACAGATTTTAGCAGCTAAAATTCTAGTATGTCCTCCAACATTTCTGTTCCCTGGGGTGCACACTCTGCAAAGCCCCACCCCCTTGATTGCAAGGGGTGCCATGAGAGTGCTGGGCTATCACTCCCATAATTAGGCCAATAATCAGTTGAGTTTGCATCCATCCAGAGAGAGGTGATCCTGGTGGACCTGGCTTAACTAGATGAGCACGTTTAAAACAGGCGAAGTATCAGAGGGAAGCCCTCCTTCTGACCTAGAGGAAAACAAACACCTGTGTTGTGAACTGCCAAGCTAGAGGCCACCTAGCTCAGAATTGAGGTGACCTCTAAGAACCGAGCGTCACCCTCAGCCAACAACCAGCAGAAAAACAAAAGAAATGACACCAGAGATATTAGTTCTACAATCACAAGGAGCTGATTCTGCCAACAACTTGAAGGATCTTGAAAGAAGACGCCAAGGTCCAGATGAGATCACACCGTGATTTCAGTGTGTGAGATTCTGAGCAAAAATTGAACTTCTCTGTGCCAGTGGAAGCTGTGAGGTAATAAATGGGTGTGAAAATAGGCAGACACATTTGTGGAGATTTGTTACTCGATATAGAACACGAATCTGGTTTAGAGGAAACATTTCAAACATTCTCAGAGAATGGTGAGTGACTGAGAAAGAATCCAATCACGAGACCTATTGAATGAGTCTTCATGTTCCTCTGGAGGAAGGGTGCAGGGCTCAGGGGATTAGGCCGGGCTACCCAGGTATCCAAGATCTGCAGAGATGCCCACTGCAGCTGCACTCGAAGCATTAACAGTTGATGGCAAAGAGCACCATCTCTTGGAATTTGTATTCCAAGACCAAAGATTGTGTGAGAAAAAGGATAGGCTGGAGACAGAGACCAGACTTCAGCCTATTAAGATGCAATTCTCTTTGTTGGTGGAGTCTGCCTTGGACTTGCTTTGGAGAGTGGGGGTAAAAGCTGGTCACTAGACTGTGACCCAAAGGTCCATGAGGAGCCATAAAGTTGAGCTTCCAACAGCGGTATCTGGATTGCCACAGCTGCCACCTCTAAGAACTGGTTGCTGGCCTATGTTGGGAGCAGATCAAACTAGACAAATATAGGAATCAATCTTTTTCCCCTTGAGGTATTGGTTTTGCAGGGAAAGAAGACAACTACAGCGAAAGTGGTTTAAGGCAGTTGGAACATTCTGTTTTATATCTGTTTGTTACCAGGGTCCAAAATGCCCCAGAACTTTTATATCATCTAATTAAAGGCAAGGAAAATAAAACCTGAAAAATTTTCTGATATCATGCTTTCCTTTCCATGAGTTGCGTTGGGTGACTTTAATTATAAGTAAACAAATAATGATGGAACCTCTAGTTTTATTAAGAAACTTACATCTATTTATGAATTTATAATTTTTATTTTGCTTTATTAACTTAAAATTCCTTCTATAGACAACTCGGTCTTGCCTGGGCAACATAGGAAAATATGTCTCTACAAAAAAAAGAAGAAGAAAAACCACATTATACAAACATGGTTGCATGTACCTGAAGTCCCAAATATTTGGGAGGCTGAGGCAGGAGAGTCTCTTGAATCTAGGAGTTCAAGGCTGCCGTAAGCTATAATCACGCCACTGCATTCTAGCCTGGGCAACAGACCTGTCTCAAATAAATAAATAAAACATATGCATATAGAATTTGGTGCAAACTCCTGTCTCTTGACTGTCTTTTATTCAAGAGACACCCTTGCTAACTCTGCAAAAAGAAGGGAGGGAGAATTCCTTATACCAATGGATGAGTGAGTCACCAATATCAAGACCTTTCCACAAAATAAAATAAAAGATGGTTGGTATTGGCTGTGGCCCGTAAGCCAAAGAAGGGATTAAAATTGTCCTCTCAGGCTTGGCGCCTGTGGCTCAACGGCCTAAGGCGCCAGACATATATACCTGAGCTGGTGGGTTCGAATCCAGCCCGGGCCACCAAACAACAATGATGGCTGCAACCAAAAAATGGCTGAGCGTTATGGTGGGTGCCTGTAGTCCCCAATTGAGAGGACTTGAGAGATGTAGGCGGGAGACTTGATTGAGCCCAGGAATTGGAGGTTGCTGTGAGCTGTGATGCCATAGCACTCTATCCACAGTGACAACTTGAGGCTCTGTCTTCAAAAAAAAAAAAATTGTCCTCTCATTTAATTAATGTTCATCAGATTTTATGAATGACATGGCAAATATTTTCATAGCTTGTACAATTTTGTTAATTCAAATGAGACAAATAATGCAAGGAATATGGGTGTGAGCTTAAAATTTAAATAGAATAAATACACTTACGAGGCAGAATTGTGAATTCACCAAGGAAAAGGTAGAATCATACAGGCTGCATCAGAAGGAACTAGACACTATTATGTTGATTTGGGTCCATATTGGAGATGGAAGCTCTAATAGAATCCTGGTTTCTCATTTCAAGGTGAAACATATTAGTTATTTTCGATGAACAAATAATGGCTTATTATATTATAAAGGCACCAGTTTCCCTTAATGAAAACAAGCCTAGACAGTATTATTATTTATGACCCTACTTGAATACCAACACACTGGCTAACTGATTAGTTTACCCAGAATATCCCTTGATGGGAGCCTGGAAAGGTTCAAAGTGCAGGTCACTGGCTGTCATGGGTGAGGAGGGATGCTGTAGCTGCTCTGGAGGCCATAAAGTATCTCATCCTGGAGTTTTAAAAAGAGAGTTAGAGTTAGAAGTGATCTAACGTGTCTCAGCCTTCGTTTAACGTTGTGACAACACATAAGTCTTCATTCTCATAAATCAGCTTTAATTTTTCTCTGGTTAGAGTTCTAAACTTGGGTTGTCTCCCTTGTATAGCATTAGAATAATTTATGAAAATATAATCTGAATCAGCAATAGAAAGTGTTCATAGTGGGGAATTTGATGGAATATATAGCTTCAATGAAATCAGAGACAGAAATAAGATTTAAGTTTTTCTAAAATAAACATGTCCAGAATACAAATAACGTGATAGGATGGACCTGAAGGGATGCTGCTTTGAATAATACATATCTTAATTTCAGACCACCTGTTCTAGACTGAAGTTTTCTTGAGTGAAATGGCTGTGTGAACGAAGCTTCTGTGGTGTGGTAGATTTGTAAGGGTTGGAAAATATTTATCCACACATAGTTTTCTTCCCACTCACCTCAGGAATGCATATCCCAACATGTCCATGTTGGGATTAATTAGTGCCATATTCTGATTAATGGAATCTAAGTGGATTTGACAAAGACTTTATCAGATAAGCCTGACCTTTAAAAGAGATCGTGGTGTTTGTTTTAATTCCCTGTTAATTTCCACTTGTATGAGAGTAATTGGATGTACCAGGGTTGGTGGAATTTTTTTCTGCAGTAGATCCTTGGTCTCAGAGATTATAAGAATGAACCCATGGACAACATATCAGTGGTAAAATAAGATTTATTAGATAGAAAGGAATAGAGAAGGAATAAAAAGCACCAGAGCTTCTGGCAGAGGGAAGTCCCAAGAGGGACGTCTCCAACTGGGTCTTTTGTCTCCAGGTCCAAGGTCTTGAGAATTACACTTGGCCAGGACCTGGGAGCTGGAAGACACCTTTTCAATGTGTCAAATGAATACAGTCCTTCCACCTCTAGGCAAAAGGACAGGGCATCCAGAAGAGGCCTTCAGAAGAGGCCTGGCTTACATGAAATTTCCCAGGCCTAGGAAAGTGGGGTCCCTGTCCAGCTCTGAGTGAGGGAAGCTTGTATCACTAGAAGTGACTTCTCTTCTAGGCTTTGTTTTTAAAATGCAAGAATGCGGAGCAGGGCCAAGCTGGATGAATCAGAGCCGTGGTCATCATAGGTAATCTGCAGTGACCAACATGTACATAGGGCAAGGAATAGATGTGTATTATTGTAAAATACTGGCAATTTGGCTTGTTTAGCAGCAAAGCTGATAATTCAATGGGTGCTTAAGTATGGATTAAATATATAAATTATCTCTTTTAAAAAGCCTAATTTAAGGCCAGTCATGGTGACTCAGGCCTATAATCCTAGCACTCTAGGAGGCTGAGGAGGGCAAATTGCCTGAGCTTAGGAGTTTGAGACCAGCCTGAGCAAAAGCCAGAATCTGTCTCTAAAAAATAGCTGGGTGTTGTGGTGGGTGCCTGTAGTCCTAGCTACTTGGGAGGCTGAGGAAAAAGGATCACTTGAGCCCAAGGGTTTCAGGCTAGTGTGAGCTATGACACCATGGCACTCAATGGAGGGTGCCAAAGTGAAACTCTGTCTCAAAAACTTAAAAATTTAAAAAATAAAAGGAAAAGCCTAGTAAGAAAAAAATGTATGTATTGCAAACTACGGTTTTGTTTTTTGAAAGTATTTTATTTTCCTGAATTCTAATAACTTTCTTTACATTGTAATTCTTGAATAATAGCTATTCTAATTTTAATTATTGGTAGGATTTTAATTAACAAAGAAATGGGGATGCTATTCAAATAGTGACCAACTTTGTCATTCATTTATATAATGAGAAATGTACTATTTATACAGAGAGAGAAGTCAGATGTTTCACCACTATAAAACTAACAAAATAGGAATAAATGCTATGGCAATATTAGCCTTATTTCTAATATTTGTCAACCTACCATGACTTCCAATTAGCTTTGAAACCCAAAGTTGAATAAATGTCCTTCAAGAGAGTGATGAGCGCAAGCAGACTGCCTCATTCATTAGTTAACAACTTTATTCAAGTCACCTCCAGGCTGACTGTAAACTCAAGCAAGTTTTCTGACTTTAAAATTATACATAGACACATTTAAAACGCCTTAATTCAAATCATATTTTTTTTAGATTAAAAAATGTTTAACTACAAGGATATTAAAGAAATCTAGTCAAAATCTAATATAAATTATTAGAACATGTGCAATTCAGGCAATTGGCATTAACCTGAACAAGACCTGGGATCAAACTCCAGTTTCATTATTTGCATTAATTATGTATTGGCAATTTATTTTTTATGCATGAGAATCGAAACAGAAATACCATTCTTACTGTGTATCATAATTGTCATTTTGGAAGTGAATAACATTTCATAGCAAATATTGGGAAGGATGAGGAGGGCCCCTTTAGCTTCATGCTTATTTAGTTCTGGATAATCTCATTTTTCCAAACTCATTGCTAACCTGATATGCAAAACTGTTATTCCATAATTCTTCTTTTCAGTTTGTTGAATGAAGATGACACTACACATACTGGAATTAGCTTCCTCTTTTCAAAAAATTTCAAAGCTTGTGATTCATTTAAACATATACCTTTTTAGATGTCATTATCTTTAACCATGAGATGACAACATATAAAATACTGTCGTTAAAATGTATCCTACCTTATTTGTGGAGGAAATAAATATTCAAAGATGCTATCCAAGTAATCCTATTAAAACAGAGTTTGCAAGGAAACATTTTGCATGCTCTAGAATCTTTGAAGCTCATGATGGTTGTAAGCCACGCCATAGCTCTGTTGTTAAATTTTCCCAAAGCAGTTAAAGCTAATGGCAGTAACAAATGAAATGCTGTAAATCCAGGAAAGCATCAGCCTGCTTAATTCCTGAGGTATAAATTTTAATCATTGAAATGGAATTTTTTTCTGTTTCCTTAGCTAATCTCACTTCCCTTTGTTTTCCCCAAGAGGATTTGAGGTTTTGTTAAGAATAAAATCAATTACAGTACAACTTCAATTTATAAGGGATTTAGCACTAGACAGAGTCACCAAGATGAGGAAAAGGTGTTTCATGTTTCACCCTGGGTTTTAAGCAAAAGTCTCTTTCTCCCCCTTCTATTTTACTCGTTTCTTGTATCACCATTGAGGGATTTGGCAAACTGAGCACATGAGCTGACATTCACTTGGGGAGTTACTTCCTGAATTCCCTTTAGTCCCACTTTTTGAAGCCAGAAAACAGCTTTGTATAATTTATATGATTTAATCAGAGTTCGGATATGGAGGTATAGGTTAGTTTTGACAAATGTTGACACTGAATTTTCTCCAGCTGTAGCTGCGTTTGTCACAAATGCAGATATCTAGGCCCTTCCCCAAACACACTGAATCAGAATGTGCATTTATACAGCCTGGGTATCTGAATGTTTAACAAGATCCTCAGATGATTCTGAAGTTTGAGAACCATTGGTATGAATGAAAAAATAGCCAAATGCGTAGAATTACTGACATTTTTCACCCCTATTCTTTTGTTTTTGATACCTATATCTTCAAAATTGAGCTGAATCTTTCATCAATAGAACTACAGCATTGCTGGGTTAACCAGAAATAAATTTAATTTGTGCCCTAAGCTATGAAACCTTCTTTTAAAATTTCATTTATTTTGTTATTTTTTTTTTATGCTTCCAAATAGGAAATTTATTTGGTGTTTTTTAGATTAGCATACTCTTTTTTAGATATCATACTCACAGTGGAGAAATTGTCTACACTGGAGTTTTATGAATAATGGAAGAACCTTTCTTACAAGGAAGACTAAGGCAAACTTAGTGAGAATTCCAACAGGATATCTGAAATGACCAATATCTAGGCAAAAAAAAAATACATTTGTCAAAGGATGATTTAGTTTTCTTTGTAATTAAAAAATATATTCAAATATGATGAGAATAAAATGAAAAATTCAAGGTAATATGATATAAACAATATAATTTCTGCTGGAATACCACTCTCTAGGGAACAAATAAGCAAAATACTGAAACTACTGTATATTTTAAACTATTAATATAAGAGTCATATACACATGAACAACACAATGCAGGTTAAACTGGTTTTTATTTTAATGCAGTCCACATCACACTAATAGAGTAAAATAACTTCTAAATTTATACCTAAAAGAAAAGAAAATTCTGAGAGAATTTCAAAAAATGAATTAAGCATAGATGTTACTTAATAAAGGCACTAACATCAGCTCATTAATTTGATGATGACCAATGCACTACACTGAGGGAAGGCATTAGTGGAAAGTATTGGAAAATTTGGCTCCTTATGAGATATGAACACTAAGCAACTGCTAAATTGGCAAAAAGTGCATTATAGTGTATACTGTATTAAACAAAGTACACATAGAGTCTAGTCTGAACATTTTCTTCAGAATAATCCCTACAAATGAATTGTTAATGACTACGTGAATTAACATAACAGTATGACTGTATGGCTGTGAGCCAAAATTGATGGTTACACTTGATCTTAGCTAAAAGGCTGAGAAGCCATCCAAAATTGACTGCTAAACTACTCTTGTTATATTTTAATTCTCAGTTAAGTTAACGACATCAGATCTTGCCATAACCACTCTTTCTCCACAATTTGTATTTTCCTTCATGATTTTCTGGATACTTCCTTTAACTCTGCACTTTACTTCGTCTGCTTTCATATGACTTGTACAATCTCAAAATTACATAGGCCCCCAAAACTCATCCAGCTCCACCCACTAGCATTTTTTGGAATCCATTAGCTTTGAACTATCACTGAGTACAGTTATTGGATGGATACAAACAAGAACAGGAATACTGAACCCTTTTCTCACTCTACCACTAATTGGATATATTGAAATGACATTAAAATTCTGAATCTCATTTTCTTTTTTCTTTCTTTTTTTTTTTAAGAGACAGAGTCTTACCATGTTGCCTTGGGTAGAGTGCTGTGGCGTCATAGCTCACAGCAACCTCAAACTCTTGGGCTCAAGAAATTCTCCTGCCTCAGACTCCCAGGCAGCTGGGACAATAGGCACCTGCCACAACGCCCGGCTGTTTTTTGTTGCAGTTGTCATTGTTGGTTAGCTGGCCCTGGCCCAGTTAGAACCAGCCAACTTCAGTGTATGTGGCCAGCACCCTAACCATTATGCTATGGGTGCCGAGCAAAATCTCAGTTTCTTTACTTGGACAACAAAAGTGTTGACACCTTTCTTCTTTAAGTATCCTTTCCAATAAAAAATTACTTAATTCCATGGGGAAATTTTAAGCATTTAAGACAACGAGTGTCATAAATTTCTTCCGTACATTAAAAATATAGTTGTTTACCATGACTCTTCTTTTTCCTGGAGGAATACTTAATAGGATCCTTTCAAGAGTAAGTGGGACAACTCCATCTCAAATTGATTTGAGCAAACAGGAAGTTTGCTGCCTCACAAAACTGACCTGACTTGGCTCAAATGCAAAAACAATATAACTAGAGTTTTGTTTCCTGCCATCTCTATTTCCCTCTGACATGCTTTGTATTGAGAAATGTATCTTCAAATGCCGACAATAATTTCAGTGGCTGTTCTAGTCAGAGCCTATTAGTTTATTCACTCCTGCAGAAAGCCAGCTCCTCCTCCAGTGCTTCCTAAAAAGGTCTCAGAATTGAGTTTCACTGGATGGTCCCCATTTTTGAAAAATTACACTGATTGGAAAATGAGGAAAAGGGCTTAGGAAAGTACTTATCAACTATGTTTCGGTAGAAGGTCTATCGCTCCATTCCCTGCAGCTAAGAGTTAAGAAAAGCTCCAATTGAAACAGAGCAGCAGTTTGACTCCTTGAAGGAAAACTCACGTACTTTTATCAGAAAAACAGGAATCAGGCTGAGAACCTATAGCTCAGTCAGTAGGGCGCCAGTCACATACCCTGAGGCTGGCAGATTTGAGCCGGGCTCAACAACAATGACAATGACAACCGAAAAATAGCTGGCTGTTGTGGTGGGTGCCTATAGTTCCAGCTACTAGGGAGGCTGAGACAAGAGAATCACTTCAGCCCAAGAGTTTGAAGTTGCTGTGAGCCGTGACACCAGGGCACTCTACCAAGGGTGACATGGTGAGACTCTGTCTCAAAAGGAAAGAAAAACAGGAATAAGATGCTGGACGGGTAAAAACCAAAGATGTCCAAGGCATTCTCAGGTATTCTCTTAAACACCATATTACAGCTACCTTGTTGTCTTACTGTTTTTTTTGTTAGGTTTCTTTAAGCAAGCATTTCTGAAGTGTTTAGTTACAGGACTTCTTTACACTCCTAAAATTGTTGAGAACGTCAAAAAGCTTTGTGTACGTGAGTTTTATGTGCTAATGTTTACCATATTAAAAATTAAAACTGACAAATTTTACCCTATTTAATTATTACATTATATCGAATAACAATAACAAACATCACATTAACATAAGTAGTTGAGACAAGGTCTTGCTCTGTTGCTCAGGCTAGAGTGCAGCAGTGTCAAGCAATCCTCTGGTGTTAGCCTTCCGGTGACTGCGACCTCAGGTGCACACCACAACACCTGTAGTACTTTCTCTGTATTTTCTAGAGAGGGGATCTTGCTCTGGCTCAGGCTAGTCTGGAGCTCCTGGCCTCAACCAATCCTCAAGCCTTGACCTCTCAAAGTGTCAGATTACTGACATGAGCCACCCCACTCAACTACTAGTGTAGTATTAAATGTGGAAAATAATTATATATTCTTTTAAAAATGATGGAAATATTATTGTTTTACTTTTTTCCAAACTTCTTTAATAGTCTTCAGATGACTAGATTTTCATATCTCTCTGCCTTCAATCTATTCTATGTGGTTCTGGTGAAAATCTTGCTGCAAACAGATATATGGTTGAGAAAGAAAAAGAGTATTTTAGTAGCCTTTTCAGGTAACTGTGAATATTAACCTTTGATATTATACTGAAACTTCAAAGATTCATTCTTAAAGGTTGAACGGTGGAACCTAAAACTATATTAATAAAATTTTTATTGTTCTATTAAAATTATTTGGTTTTTATTCACAAGGGAAGGAAATTCAAAGGGAAAAAATCTGTTGGTTTATCTTGCACTTTGAGTAGAACTTTTGACCACGCTTCATGTTAAAATTTTAAAATATCATGCATTACTCATTGATAAAATATGGGTTCACTTTTGTACAGAGCAGAAATGTTTTATGTATACTTCCCATTTTCATCATATAAAACGGTGGTTCTCAACCTGTGGGTCATGACCCCTTTGTAACAATGAAAATACATCCAGCATATTGGATATTTACATTATGATTCATACCAGTGGCAAAATTACAGTATGAAGTAGCAAAAAGAATAATTTTATGGTTAAGGGTCACCACAACATGAGCCAATATATTAAAGGGTTGCATTAGGAGGTATTAAGAAGGTTGAGAACCACTGATACATAGTTTTCAAAAGACATATATGCAAAGGGCTGATATTTAATACAATTAATAATATTTTTGCTTCACCAAGAACCTTCTTAAATAAAATTGACTTTTTTCCCTCTTCCCTGTGAATGTCTGCGAGTGAAGAATAAAATGACTGTTAGTACCATTGGTTGCCGCTGTCTTTATTCAAGCAAAAACTTGAATAGTTTTACCCACCAGTACTTTTGAATACATTTAAAAGGGTAAATGATAATATATCGGTATCAGTATGAAAATTCCTTTAAGTTTGCAATTCTCTGAATGAGTCATGAGTACCCTAAAAGGTACTACCCTTTAAAAACCAAACTGCCTACAGTTTTTTATTGTTTTTTTTTTTTCTCCACACTTATTTCATTATGCTTTTCTAGGTGCTTATATGTACCAAATTTTGTTATCAACTGTGCTAAAATGGGACAATGTATCTGAGAATGAGTTTTATACTGTTAAGCTCCTTACAAGTATAATAATATACTATTATTATCTTTGTTGTTATTACTATTAATGAGGTAACAGCGTGAACCAAGCACAGAGCCTCAGGTGTGGTTAGACCAGTACAGACTAGAGGAACAGGAATACTGTTCTTAATGTTGTTTGACTTGCCCTACATTCCAGTAGCTATTTCACAATATTGACTGGTACTAAATTTGTGGTTAACAAAAACTTTGAGGGTTTTTTTTTTGTGTGTGAAAATTTTCAAAGCCAGACATCCTCTAGGCTACATTTCTACAACTGATTTTTTTTTTTTTTAGTACTCAAAATTATATCTCAGCCTGGTAATTGGAAAACTGAGCTGTTTACTTAAGACTGAAGGCCTAACTTTGGGTTCACTGTATTCTTAGTCTTTAGAGGACAAGAGCTCTGAATTTGTATATATTCCCCAAGACCATTCACTTCTCTTGAACTTCCAGTCTAACAAAATGATTTGTTTTAAATATACATACTAAAATAAATAAATCCAGCAAAGGGCACAGCAACTAAAGCAAATGGACAACCTTAAGAATTAAAGAAGATATTTGAATGCTATGAATTTGATGAAGGACTAATAACCAGAATCTATAGAGAACTCAAACAAGTTGGTAAGAAAAGATCAAATAATCCCATTTATCACTGGGAAAAAGATACGAACAGAACCTTCTCCTAAGAATACAGACAAATAGCCAAAAACACATGAAAAAATGCTCATCTTCCCTAATCATCAGAGAAATGCAAATCAAAACCACCTTGAGATGTTACTTAACCCCAGAGAGAATGCCCCACATCACAAACTTCCCAAGCTGAAGATGCTGATGTGGATGTGGAAAGAAAAGAACCCTCTTACTCTACTGGTGGTATTGAAAACTAGTACCGCCTCTATGCAAAGAAGAATGGAAAATCCTCAAAGAGCTAGAAGTAGACCTTCCATTTGATCCCACAATCCCATTACTAGGTGGCTACCCAGAAGATAAAAGGAAATACCTTACCATAAGGACATTTACATTAGAATGTTTTTTGCAGCTCAATTCACAACAGCCAAGATGTAGAAACAATCCAAGTGCTCATCAACTCAAGAATGGATAAATAAATTATGGTGTATATATACTATGGATACTATTCAGTCATAAAGAAAAGCGGAGACTTCATATCTTTTGTATTTGCCTGGCTGGATTTGGAGAACATCCTCTTAAGAAAAGTATCACAAAAATGGAAAGCCAATTGTCCATTATCCCAAGAATATGAAACCAATTGGTAAATAACTACATGCCCACACAAGAGAAAAACACAACCTCATTCAATCAGGGAGTGGGGGCAGAAGGTTGGGGAAGGGAGATTGGTGTGCTCTCACCTAATGGGCACGATGTAGTACCTCTCCTGTTTGAAGGGCTCAAATATAACTTGGATTTCACCTAACAATTGCAAAAAAAATTACAAACAATTTAGTCATCTGTATCCTTATATCAATCTGAAAAAAAAACTCACCCAAAACTCTCACCATATTTTCCCAGGGTCCCCAAGTTCTTACTCCATTGTCCTTTGCCTTAAGCAGGTTATTTTATAGTTCATTAAGTCACTAACATTGAAGAACTTTCAAATCTCTCTCTGTTTTATACACATATGCATCAAAAATATCTGATACAGTGTTTTTACCTCCTCTTCTACTGCTATGTTTTATGTGAAATCCTGAGTGTCACATAACTTTACCCAGGAAACAACAATCTGACCAACCCATTTCTTCTCTGACACGCTATTGGTCAAAAGTAAAGGTCCAACAGAAGACTTTCTTCTGAGTCATACAACGTCTGGGTATTTTGAAACACAGGTATGCTACTTTTTTTACTATCTTAAAATAGTATAGACAAAACCCATCACTAGGATACTATGATAGGTATACAGAAACAGAAAGAATCCTGAAGACAAAAACCTAAAGGAAATGAGAATTGGAAATGATGTACATAGTACTGCTGCTCATGATTATTTTCAAATAGATGGACCTATGTTTAAAAACAAATTATAAAAAGTATGGTAAAAGGGACTGTGCATAATGACTTTCATCCAAAGGATATAGTACTTGGGGTGTGGGAGTAATTTTACCAAAAAAAAACAGAAAAAGACTACCTAAGCTAGTGATTGAAGTCAACATCATATTGATAACACACGTAGATAGAATGCAACCTTTGCTGTGAAATGATAAGAATGGCGTTTTTACCTCTGTGGTAAAATTCATAATTGCAATCTAATCATGAGAAAAACATTAGGCAAATGCCAATTAGGAGTTAATTTACAAAATGCTTTCCCAGTTGTGCTCAAAACTGTTGAAGTCATTAAAAACAAGGAGAATCGGAGAAACAATCAGAGCCACGAGAAGCCTGAGGGACACGATGACTGAATGTAATATGGAATCCTGGAAGGCGTTTGAAAGAAAATGTGAGGCAAAAACTATGAAAAGATGAATTAAGTATAGATGTCACTTAATAAAGGCACTAACATCAACTCATTAATTTGATGATGACCAATGCACTACACTGAGGGAAGGCATTAGTGGAAGAGATAAGGGCAGGATGTATGGAAACTCTTAACTCTGAATAACTCTGCAATGTTGTATAAATCTAAAACTATTCTAAAATTAAAGTTTATTTTTTAAGTATAGTTAAAAGTTGACAAAGAGAGAATAAACCATTTGTTTCAAACATAGAAAACAAGGGAGACCCCCCACACCATTATCATGGTCACAAAGTCTTAGACATAGTCTTACTCAGAACGTAGGGTGAAATTGAAGCCCAAGGGTTATAAAATTTAACTCAGGTTATTTAGTTATAACATGATGAAATTCTTAAAGCTAGGTCCCTAACTAATAGTAATTGTACTCAAAAGATATAAGACAATTCAAATATAAGCAGAATGTACCTTTTGAATTAATTTTTAACAAACCTGATTAGTCATCTGTAGGAAAAAGCCAGTGGACGTGGTGCTCTCCGTGGAAGGGACACACAAGATAATTATAAAAGTGCTCTGTGGATTGATTGTCTGACCTTCTCACAAACATTAGAAACGCACATCTGGTCATTTTTATACTTCTATGTCTAATAAACAAATGGTACTACAGGCAAGATCTGAAAAATAACCAGACACTTTAAGATTTAAAAAATAAATCAAAATATTTGACTATTTCATTTACAAATACAATATAAAAGGAAATATTCTTCCTAAGTCAACCTCTGACACAGAGACTAAATGTTGACGGGGACACAGGAAATTAGATAAACTCTGTGACCTCCTTTAATATCTATCAAGGTTCAAAGGTATTATTGTTGCCACGTTTACTATTATTCTTTATTTCTAGGTTACAATTGAGAGAGGAAATTTTAAATGTAGGGTTTTACTGATATTGTCTCTAGTTTTTCTCATGGTTCTATCACCCAAAATTAGTTTAATATTGTAATTTTGACATTTAGGAAAATTGACTAGTACTTAACTGGTATTTTATCAATTATTTTCATTAATTCATTGAGGATTTATTCCCCTCCAGGAAGCTGGACTACGAGGAGGAGGCATTCTCTTGTGGTTTTTCCTCTCCCAGTATTATATGTAAGAAAAAAAAGAAAGAAAATAATAATTTAGAGCACGTTAATAGTTGATATGTGACCAGAATATAGGTAAGAAGCACAACATAAAAGAAGACAATTGTATAATTTTTCAGGCAAAATAAATAAACATTACCAAGAAAAATGAAATGTCTCATCAGGCCAGGCATATGGAAGCAAATGTTTTGATTAGTAAACTGCGTTAATTGTCTGTAACACTAATCTTCATAGGGTTTGCAGATGTAGTTATTCTTTCAATACTAATTCTTTAAGTAAACAGTACAATAGATATCAACAGAGCCACTTAAAACTAACGCCAATAAAGAATGAATCCTAGTTACCAATATCTGTATATAACAAAATTACACTAATAAAGATGAGTAACGTCAGGGGCTGTAACTGATCAGCTGCCGAGTCTCGGTGGATCGACGCACAGAAGCCTATTTCTCACTTACACAAAGTACAATCGTACTTCCTGGTTTGTATTAGAGACCACCTTTGTCGAGTCATCTAGGGTCACAGGCTCCTCCATATTTGGGCTTAACATTTTTCTAAACTAAGGCATTCCATTCAGCCATGAATGGAAAACAAGAATGATAATCACGAGTGAGTGATTCATAGGGGCCAGGCCTAAACACGGGCATCACTTTCACTCAGTCGCAAGTTCATACCTATCTTCAAGGAAGACGGGGATATTTATTCTAGTTGTGCATGCAAGAAGGAGGGGATTTGGGTATTCTCTTATCTCAGTCATATGAATAAAGAATTAACCTACTTTGTAAGGTTTTAAATATGAACTAATATACTGGAATAGTTTGATTGCCAGATTCCTCAGTTACTCCCCTCCCATTATCTAGGCCCTTGCAATGGAAGGTCGTAGCTTTTCCCTGATAGGGAATATGTGTCCCAACCTTTTAAATCTTTCCTTGGTAAATAGAATGTGGTGGGAGTAACAATGTGCCAGTTCTGAGGAGCCTTTCCCTCAACATGCCTGATGTGTTTCTGCCTTTTAAAAACCTGCCCAGCAACCATGAAAGGAAGCCCCACTTAGCCTTCTGCTGCATAATAAGAGAGGAGAAACAAGGTGCCCACACCAACAGCAGGGGAGCTCCAGGCAGAGCTACCCAACTACCCGAGCAGGTGGTGGTGGATGCATAAGTGAGCCCAGATGAGACCGGGACAACCTCCCACATAAGGGCAGTCTAAATTTTTGGCTGGCTGGCAAAGATCTCTAGCGAGGCACATGATATGGGGATTTGTTGTTAGATAGCTACTTTAATAGGGATAATAGCTCTCACACCTGGTTCAAAAGTTATTTTGTTGAAATAGTTAAAAACTTGTATAACTACTTTTTTACAATAATATAAATAGGAATATTTAATATTATTTCTAACATAGACAATTTGATTCTTATTTCCAACCTATATATTTATCCTTGATTATCATTCTAGGCACTGGGCAACCAGCAAGGGACACACCTGCACTCGTGGCTCTGTTCTTCAAGCAAATGAACTTAGTACTCCCCGTTCTTCTTTACCCCATGCAACACATTCATAAAAATATGACCTGTGTGTGTGTGTGTGTGTTGCCTCCCATTAAACTTTTTAAAGCAAAAGACACTGAAAAGTGGACTCCCTAAAAAGTAAACTTCTTGGCTCCTAATTAAGTATGTCAGCATTTCTTCTCTTTTAGGAGTTTGACTTTGCCATATATCCCGTAAACACCCATTTGAAATACCAGTAGCTGGTTACTTTGAAATACTATTAGCACCTGATTTTGATGACCTGAGCCTTCCCACTGAAAGGGCTATAAAGACCATGCCACATTCCCACAGGATTAAAAGCAAGCCTTATCCGTGCCCTACCTTGTTCTCACATTCCTCAGTCTGGCCCAGATCCAGGACACGCAGCAAACTCAACTGCAATATCTGACCACCACTGTGTGTGATCCCTGTGGTGTTCCAAGATCCCATCTGGACCACTCTGAATTCATTCATCAGAGAATTCTAATGTCCTTTGGTTAGAAGAACATAGTGTTTCTTCCTTAGCTGTGATGTTTGTTTGTTTTGTGAGGGTAAAAGGGAAGGGCTGGGAACTAGCTGTTTTTAAAATGAAACTAAAATTTCAAAAAAATAATCACTGCATGAAATTTTTAAATAAATCATAATAAATATGATATTTTAAAGTAGATTTGTAATTTCAGAATATAGACCATGGTAAACTCTCATCGTTTTAAGTTTTCCTTCAAATTACCTTGCCATTATTTTTAAATTTATGCTCATATTCACTTGAGCACATTGAAAGCCTTCATTTTCTCTATATCTGTTGCATAAATGTAAAGTTTTACATAGAGGACATTTTAAAAATTATTTTATAGCAGAAACAGAGGGAAATGAAAAAGGGGTGGGGTCTACTGGAGACAGTCACAAGTCATTGTCTTTTTTGTATCATAAGTCTGCAAATATACAAATGAGAATTTAAAAAAATTAAAAATTTAGATTTTACTATCAATTAACTTATAACTTGATTAAAAGATAGGAACGAAATCAAATAAATACATCAGAAACTAAAGTCATAGAAATATTTACATCTAGCAGGTAAGAAATTGGCTTATATTCTGCTTTTCTTGCCCTAGTTAGACTGCCTTAATATGAAAAAGTAGGTCTATCAAACAAACCAGAACTTCATATGGTAAGTCCCAACAGTAGCATAGCGTTCCTGCAAATACAAAGTTAAAACACAAAGAGCTGCTAAATAATACTGCCCTGGGGATTAGATTGGCAGAAATTCTGTCTTATTAAAGTAACATTAAAAGTTAATTTAAAAGTCCCAACTTGCAGTTTTATTCAATACCCAATATAGTAGAAATAAAACCCCTTTCAGCTCTGCCACAATATTAGATACTATGTGGGCTTATGTGACTAGTTGGCTGATTACAGTCTGCTAATATAATGGAAATATTTTCTTTTCGGGTGGAACCTGTAGCAAAGTGAGTAGGGCGCCAACCCAATATATACCGAGGCTGGCGGTCTCGAACCCAGCCTTGGCCAGCTAAAACAACAATGACAACTGCAACAAGAAAAATAGCCAGGCGTTGTGGTGGGCGCCTGTAGTCCCAGCTTCTTGAGATGCTGAGGCAAGAGAATTGCTTAAGCCCGAGAGTTTGAGGTTGCTGTGAGCTGTGACCCCCACCGCGCTCTACCAGGGTAATGGCATGAGACTCTGTCTCAAAAAAAAAAAAATTTTTTTTTCTTTTCACGATGACTACTTAAATTATTTACAGATGCAGGTCTCTGATATCCTATATATTCTGTTATAACATGCAAATATTAACCTGTAATAATAAAATTGAAAGGGTCAAAGAGGAAAATTTAAAAAGGAAACTATTAAGTGATAGATTTACAGAATTTTTTTTTATTTATGAGAAACATAAGTCCCACCCATTGGTCAAATGAAACAATTTTGGGTCAAATGTACTAGATTAATCCTTCAGCAAGTACATGAACTGAACTTCTATATTATGCACTATTTAGCCCTCTACAGAATGCAGCTGAAGACATAAACATCAGTGTCAATCAATATAAAACCCAGTTGAAAGACAGGAAGAAAACATGTTCAAATTATTTTTTGAGTGCCATGGCTTGAACATGTCATGGTGTGAAACAAAACCATTAGGTAATTCTGTTTTCAATGTTTGTGTAATTTTTTTGAATAACATAAACCAAGAGAGGAACTATTTGATTGCTAAGTCATCAACACTGTATGTTATTAGAATTGAGAATTCAGCTAAAGTGATTAGAAATACATTTTCATTTTGATTGGATCAGGAAGAAAGAAAAGAGGATTGTATAAGTCAGAAAACTGATTGTCAGGAAACAGATGTCATATTTGAAAACAGTATTGAGTAAAAAGTCTGTATAATGACGCGAGTGGGATTAAAGAAAACTAATATGAAATGACAAAATACTTTCAAGCTAAAAATAGAGTGTCATTACTGCTCCCAGTAATAAGAAGACTACCTATTAGAAGCCTGTCATCCTAGAAGGTCAAAGGCAAAGCATACCTTAAGCATGTCCTCATTTCTACTAGTACCTTTCATTGGTCAAAGTCACTGAAACTTGGGGGACAAGAGGGGCTCCTACGACTCCGAAAAGGTGAACATCCCAGGATGAACATGGTGGATGAACATATAACCCCCTGGGGTTATATATTCAATTGGGTATTGAATAAAAGTGCATGTTGGGACTTTTAAATTAACTTTGAATGTTACTTTAATAAGACAGAATTTCTGCCAATATATTGGGGTTATAGGGGGGTTATATGATACAGGTATCAGTGTCAGTTACAGAAGCACCTTAATGTTGATGGGCTACTATTTTAAATCATATAAAACATCAATCACCTTGAGCTCTTCCTCACAAAACAAACAAGATAACTATGAGCCAGATTATTTACTACTGACAAAAATAAATATTCCCACCATCCTGGAACTCCTTGTATTCTACTCCATGATCACAGTCAAACCCTAATACTGATTTTGAGATAATTTCTTTTTCTTCAAACATTTTATTACTTTTGTACTTACTCTTAAAGCAAGCCAGTTTAGCATTGCTAAGCGTATGTGGATTTAAATTATTCCATTATATTCTTTTAAGTCTGACTTCTTGTGCCCAACATTTTGTATCAAAAGATTCAACCATGCTCTTGCATATAGAAATAATTTAGTCATTTTCACTTTTGTAAATTATTTAAAATCCTACAATTCATTTCTATTTATACAAAATTGGTTGTTTCTGGTTGTTAGCTCTCATAAAAAATGCTACTCTGAGCATTTTTTCACATAGACATTGATGAATATTTTCATCATATTTTCTTGAATTTACACCCAGGTCCTTGGGTTTGCATAGCTCTGTCTATCAGACAATGCAAAGTATTTTCTACAGTAGTCGGCAGCATACACTACCACAAAGAATGTGTAAGAGTTCCCATTGCTTCGCACCCTGGATGTGTAGTAATCTCATCTTTTGACAAACATAAACTCTTAGTTTTAATGTAATATAATTTCTCAAGTAATATGTTATGGTTAATTAATCTTGTAGCTTGTTGGAGAAATCTTTACCCCCCACAGTCATGGAAATGTTATGCTGCATTATCTCTAGAAAGCCCCCGGTGTTGGGTGTTGTCTTTCACATGGAGTCCTTTAATCTTTCTGAAATTGTTTGTTGCGTGTCACGTAAGGTCAGTAAACAGTTTCTTTCTCTTATTCTTCCACTTTTTAGGTACCCAGTTTTTTCTCCACTGATTGGCAGTGACACCCCTGTCATATATCAATAATTTTCAGGGAAGTATTACCCTTGTAATGGAAGATATAACATCTTTAATCCTTATAAAAATGTTTATTAAGTAGTATTACCTTATGGAAGAAATGAGGAAATAGATTTATACAGTCAGCATCTTTCCAGCTCTCTTCTCCTCTTCTCTCTTCTTTTATTTTTTCTTTCTCCCGCCCCCCCCCCGCATTGGTACTCAACTGTTTAATTAAATAGATTTATTCTTTTCATATTTATATGTACTGTAACACAGAAAAATTATTTAAGAGTTCAGACCAATGATTTCTTGAGTATATTAGGAAGACCTTTGGAGTCAGATATCCCAGTAGGTAAGTCTAGATTTTCTCTATAAGAGCTACTTAACCCTGAAATGTTATTTGCTTCTCTAATAAAAATAATTGCAGTAACACATGACATGCCTAACTTATCCATTTCAAAATGCAGTTTGTGAAATCAATTTTAAGAATTTTAAGCCTATAAAAATATTAATTTATTTCAATATTTGATATTATGCTAATTTCATATAAGTTATTCAGATATTGATAACATGATTAGGGATATATTTTAGAAGAGATGTCTATTTTCTTCCTAATGTCACAGTGTAGGTGACAAAATTTTTTCTATTTCTTTCCCATTGTTGAAGAGCCCAGGAAATCTGTACACAGACATAGATTGTTATTTGCATTACAATGTTAAATCCATATAAAATTTACATGTTATCTTTCAAGTTCAGTTTTAATTTTCTCTTTCAGTCAACACATTTAGGTTTATTGTGTTTAGAAAAAAGATGCATAAATTTTGTAAACCAAGAAAAAATAATGTAACATTAATTATTGACTGCTCTAAAATATGACACTTCTAAAATAAAGGATAGCTAAATACGTGCTCGTATAGGGACGTGATGATAGAAGTGTCAGAATTGATTTCAAGTCTACAATTTTCTGAGTTTCTAATTTTACCTTGAAGTCACAAGTATCTTCCATACTGTATGTGAAACAGGAAGACTGACCTGTCCTAACACTGCTGTAATATTAAGGGTTTCATGAATTGAACTCCCAGGGTCTCTTGTGACTTCATTAGCTACTTTCTGTTCTCTTCTGTCAAAAACTCAAAGAGGTAATTCATGTGAGTATGTCATTTTGGGTTATACCCAGGACATGGAGTTATGCTTTTCCATTTGCAATAGTGCTTTAGGGTAACATTAGCTTTCCACTTCTTTTCTGCTGCATTGGTGGTGACTTAGTTCTGCTTTTTTGTTGTTTTGTGTTTGTGTTCTTCTTTTTACTGACTGACTGTCAGATGAAAATCACAAAAGAAAATGAGGTTAGAAAATAAAAACAGAATCACTTCTTCATAGGACTTCTATTGTCTTGTCGCTGCTGGAGAATAAAGAGCTGTCACATACACCCTAGTAATGAAGAGCTCTCCTTTCCTGTTAGAGTCACCAAGTAAGCTCTTAAGGTCCATTGAGGGTCTATTACCATTATGATGACAGCTTTAGTTGGTTTAGCCTAAGGGGACATCCATTGTTGTGCATAAAAACAGAGATCCAGTGTGTTTCCATCTTTAAAAAGATTTTAGAGCTTCAATTTCTTTTTGTTAAGTTTCCACAGATCTCAGAGTTAGAAACACATTAAAAATGTCAGTTTCCCTTCATTCATGATGATCAATCATTTCAGCCATTTTAACAAATTGATACTGACAGCAACTGAAACAGCAACTTACACCATTGCAAAATGGTCCAAAAGGTTAACTGTGCCATGTCACAGTCTTGGTGTTCATTATACATGCATGCATGTGTATGGAATCTGTGTGGATGTGCAAATAAAAGGTAGATTTTACATATACACAAAATGTATATTTATGTAGTTAGTACATATTATCTATTTATATATTTGTGATATGTCTATGAGGTAAATTATCATTTTCTTACTTGAGAACTTAAAAAAAATGAAGAACCACACATTACAAATAAACACACAATGTGTTTTATAGCATAGTGATTATGTTGTCCATTGAATGTTTTACATACTGAAGGAAATTATGCACTGTGTATTTAAATATATTCCATAGGCACCAGTGTGTCAAGGGAAGCTAAAACAGAGAGCACAATATGTGCCTAGGAGTGAGAATGAACATGACAGATTTAGAAAGCTCAAGAAACTGTGTGTGTTGGAAGAGGGAGAGGTTGAGTGAGTGGCATGAGGCAATGTTAGAGATATTCTTGGCAACCACCTTATTGAGGACATTATAAACTTAATAAGAATTTTTACATTTAATTTTATCTGGAAAGAAATGGTTTGTGGACACTATATTGAAGTGGGTCAGATTTCTAGTAAATATACAAAGCTGCAATATGAAAAATAAGTATGAGAGAGACATGAATGGAGACATAGAAAGCTGTTAAGAAACTATGTCAGGGGTTCAGCCTTCCTTCTGCAGATTTTTAATAAAATTCCCAGTTCACCAGAGGGAAGGTATATTAATAATGTTTCTCCAGAGAACCAATAGGATATATATATATATATATATATATGATAATATATATATTAGAGACAAAGAGGAAGAGAGGGAGAGAGAAACTTTTATCTCTTTGTAAGTATCTATATTCAGGGGAATTATTATGTGAATTGGTTCACACAATTATGAAGGCTGAAAAGTCCCACATTATGGCAGCCCTCTGTAAGCTGCAGAACCAGGGGAGCTTATGATCTAACTCAGTCTTCATGCAAAGGCCTGAAAAACTAGGGAGCTGCTAGTTAAAGTCATGGAGTCTGACGGTCCAACAACCAGAAGCACTTATGTCCAGGAGCAAGAGAAAAGGGATGTTGCAAGTCTAGAAGAGAGAGTAAATCCACCCTTCCTCTGTTTTTGCTATTGTTGTTAGGGTTCTACTTAAGTTTCAATAAATTGAATTAAGTCTCTCCACACTGAGAAGGCATCTCGTCCATTCTCATCCCACTGCTCAAATGCCAGTCTTTTCCAGAACACACTTACAGACATGCTCAGATACAAAGCTTTATCACCTTTGGCTATCCCTTAACCATCCTGTTAACACCCTAAGATGAACCCTTATGGAAGGGTAATCATCAACGCTAACTACAAAAAGGTAACTAAGCAAAGATAGCAAGCCACCGATCTGTGAGCTGAAAGCAAGGAAGAAAGGGATAAAGGGATGCACTGAGATCCTGTGACAATATCAGATCTCTAGAGACTCCGTTTTAGGCATTGACAAGATGGAGAATCTAAACCTGAGCCTTCTGTTTTGTCTGAGATGTGGGAAGGAACTAAATTAGTTCCTTTTCTATATCATGTTCTTGGATCCAGGTAGAAAAATATATCCACAATAAACCTCTCAATTGAGCTTTCATGATTTTCATAGATTAAAATCAAAGATAATTTGAGATTAAATACAAATAATTAAGCTATATGAATGAGAACCAACAGAGAATATTAAATAGGGAGACATTTTTGACTCATAATCAAACATCAGATATAAAGCATTTATGAATAAAGTATTTAAGGAATAAAGTATAGAACCATAAAAATGAGCAAACAAGAGATTTTCAAAAATAATCAAATACATATTAATAAAAATACAATTAAAATGGAAAATAATGAGGAAAGCAACAAGTTGCACACAGCTTTGGGAGGGGGAAGCAAATTTAAATTTAAAGAAGCTAGTAAGAAAATTGCAAAAATGCATAAGGAAATGGGGACTCAGGAAGACAAAGGAGGAAAGAATAAGGAGGATATGCCTACTTGGGTCTCAAAAGGAGAAAATAAAGAGAATACAGTAGAGATTAGGTTTGAAGAGATAAAGTCTGAAAGTTTTCCAGAAATGAAGAAAATGATAATTTTCACATATGGAAGTAATAGCAAATAAGAAGCAGAATTTTACAAGCTAGTGATAGAAAGGAATAGGAAGATATAAAAAGGAAAGATGGAGAGAAGAGAGGTAGAGAAAAAGAGAAGAGAAAGAGCAGTGGAGCAGGAAGTAATAGCAAATAAGAAGCAGAATTTTATGAGCTAGTGATAGAAAGGAAAAGGAAGAGATAAAAAGGAAAGATGGAGAGAAGAAGAGAAGAGAGGTAGAAAAAAGAGGAGAGAAAGAGCAGTGGAGCAGGAGGAGAGAGATAGATTTATCACAACTAAACACATTTCAATAAAAGTAGATAGATCATCTACTAAGACAGATAACAAGATCAATAACAGACAACTTCATAGCATAAATGGAAGCCAGAGTTTTAAGAGAATTTCTTTCTGTAGTAGGTCCTTGGTCTCAGAGATTGAAAGAATTAACCCAAGGACCACACAGATCAGAGACAACAAGATAGGATTTATTAGATAGAAAGGAATACAGAAGGAATGAAAGGAATGAAGAGCCTCTGGTAGAGCAGGGAGATCCAAGTGGGAAGTCCTGGGCCTTTTATCTAATGGGTAATATACTGTTTTGTAAATAGGGAAGTCTGGAGAATTACATTTGGCCAAGACTTGGCATACAGGAAGACATTTTTTCACTGTTTCATCAAAACACATATCAAGTATCTACTATGTACTTGGCACAGTTCTAAGCAAAAGAATGAGTATAATATCATGATTCCACTATAAGAGGCACCTAGAATACACAATAGAGATAGAAAATAGAATGAAGGTTGCCTATGTACAGAGATGGGCCAGGGGAGTGGTGGAGAAGAGTTATTGTTCAATTGGTACAGAGTTTCAGTTTGGGAAGAACTTGTCTTTTTTTTGTCTGGTTTATTTCACTTAACATAATATCTTCAAGATTTATCCATCTTGTTAATGCTATTCCAAAAAATTAATAAATAAAATTTTTGAAAATCTAAAAACAAACAAACAAAAAAAAGTGAGTATATTAACAAATGAATGTAGTCCTTCCCAGTTCTGGACAAAGTGGTAGGGAATGCATATCAGAAGAGGCCCAGATTACATGAACTACTGGAAAAACTGCTTTTCTTCTGTCTTGCTTATATTCACAAAGTGCAGTTGGGGGAGAAAAAAGTCTATTTGGAAGATGGGAGCCTTATCCAGCCCTAAATGGGAGGAACCCTTTATCAAAAGGATTGTGGAAAAATATACTCTAAGTGCTGAGAGAGGGTGACTGTCAAATTAGAACTTTGAGAAATCAGACAAAATAAATTTATTTCTACATAAACAAAAGATTTTATCATTGATACATTGTCATCAGGGAATACTTATGAGGGATATATTACAAAAAAGAAATATTACTCCACAGAGTTTATATGAATGCACATATGCATAAGGAGCCAAGCAATAGATAAAGATGCAGATAATTGCATGTGTTTCATCATAACACATATCAAATATTTACTATGTACTGGGCACAGTTCTAAGGAAATAAAAAAATTCTTCATTTTTGGAGTTTACATTCTAGTGTGGAAAGACATAAAATAAATAATAACAATAAATATAGTAGAACCTCTGCAAGTTGACCACCCAAGGGACTATAAAAAGCTGGTCAATATACAGAGGTGGTCAATATAAAGAACTAGGCCCACTGTGCTTAGTGTGGTGTACATCTAGTCTATGAAAATCAGGTCAAATGAAGGAGGTGGTCAGTGTAGGGAGGTGGTCTACAATGAAGGTTCTACTATATATGTTATATAGTTTGCTTTAAGAAAAAAAATTATGGGGGAGGTGCCTGTGGCTCATCAAGTAGGGTGCTAGCTCCGTATACCGAAGGTGATGGGTTCAAGCCTGGCCTTGGCTGAACTGCAAAACAGAAAAGGAGCCGGGCATTGTGGTGGGCGCCTGTAGTCCCAGCTACTTGGGAGGCTGAGGCAAGAGAATTGCCTAAGCCCAGGAGTTGGAGGTTGCTGTGAGCTGTGTGACGCCATGGCACTCTACCAAGGGGAGAGAATGTGAGACTCTGTCTCTACAAAAAAAAATAAATTATGTTACCATATAAATAAAAACAGCAATGCCAAAATTATAAGGTTGAAGTGAATTTAAAATTCTGCACCAATAATACTCTGTTCGTCTAAGAAAGAATTAATCAGATTTTTACCTAAGGCCCTTATCTTTTTCAGAGGGTAGAATTAAAATGAAAGAAATTTTAGAATTTATTAAGTATACATGATACGTTTTCAAGGTTAACTGCAAAGGATTAAATGTGAAGTTGACAAATCAGCAAAGAAAGAAATAGGATAAGAAACTATGCACATATAAAATCCAAAGAAACTGTAGCTGAGCTCTTGGTAAACATGTACATATCTTAATAGAGAGTAGTGATAACCAAGATTGAAAAATAATTGAATGAATTCTAGAAATAGTGAAGTGGAATAATGAGGGAGAAACTGTAATACAAAGGGTAAAGAAGGAAAAATGTCATGGAAAAAAGTCCAGGTTTCTGGTCTGGTATTTGAGTGGATGGAGTATCATTTTTTAGAATTAAAAAGGAATTGAATTCTCCATGATTCTTTCCATAGAAGTTGTATTAATTTTAAATAATTTCACCCCAGGGACATTAACACTAGAATGTTTATTGCAGCTCAGTTCACAATTGCTAAGATGTGGAATCAGTCCACATGTCCATCAACCCATGAATGGATTAACACACCATGGTGTACGTAATCCATGGAGTATTATTCTGCCATAAAAAGATGGAGACTTTACACTTACGTGTTTACCTGGATGGAGCTGAAACACATTGCTCTTAGTAAAGTGTCACAAGAATGGGGGAAAAAAGTATCCAGGGTACTCTATACTAATATGAAACCAATACATAAACAACTACAAACCAACTTGAAAGAAAAACACAAGGATTGTCCACTGGGGGAAGGGGAGAGAATAGGAAAGGGAGGGGAAGGAGGGAGGGCGGTTGGCAGGATCTCACCGCATGTGCACAGTGTGAGGTGCTCAGCATGGCCCCTGGGTGAAGGGCTCAACTACAACTTGAACTTTACCATAGAAGTGAAAACAATGTAACCTAAACTTTTGTACCCTCATATCAATCTGAAATTTAAAAACAGAAAAAAGTATTTGAAGGAAGATGCTGGTGATTTTTGTTTCATTTTGAATGTCTTACTTTCATTTTCAATGAGATAGTCAAGTAACTTGCATACATTTATGAACAGATAGCAGACCTTTAACTCATGATTAGCACGCAGGCTTGAGTCACGGATTTGGGATCTAAATTTATGGCATGTCATGAGTTTCTTTCCTGAACTGCCCCCCCCACCTCAATTGCCGCATTTTCAGCTATTCTCCTTTTCCTTTTTACTTACTTCTTTTCATACTTTTTCCTGTTTATTTTTCTTTTCTACATTTAACTCCTTGCTTTCATAGCCCTTTAGCAGAATAACAATTGCCAGACACTATTTATTCAAACAAGGTGAAATGTCTCTTTGGATTCACTAACATTTGTGAAAATATAAATGCAGATGTCTTTAGACACAGCAATTGTACTTTTGAAAAATTCCTTAAAAATCTATATGTGAAGGAAAATCTATATGCATAAGATGTTGATATCCAATTTGGTTATCATAGCTAAAAATAAGAAAAAATCCAACTCATAAAGACAAAAGGTAGTTAAATGCTTTGAGCAAATTTGAAGAGGAATACTATTTAGTATTAAATAAAAAAAATTTTTTTAAATTTCGTGAGCAACTTAAAGCTTTGAGATTTTATTAGTAATGTGTCTGCCACCACTAAGATTTAGTTAGTAAAATTAACAAAGAAACAAAGTCTTTATTCTAGCAATTAAAAATGTGTAACTCCAAGTATAACTTGGAGACAGTTTTGCTGGCTTTTTTAAAGTTTTTGTAATCTAAACAGGCTTTGATTTAATATCTGTCCTTTGTTTTTTAAACAAGTCTGTCACAAAATAGTGTGCAATGCCTTTAAAATTCAAACTTGCCAAATTTTAGTGTAGACCAAAATAAATTGATTCACAATTTAGAATTTGAAATACTGGAACACTTTTCATATAGTTATCTTATATTTTGATTTTATTTGGCCTTTAGGGTTCACCAAACTACAAGAAAATATGTATTCATGAACTCACTATAAATGAACTTATCAAAATTAGTGTAAACTATTTACGTTTTCATAAATTAGTTGCTGGTTCTATCTTTTTATCTTACTTAGTTCACCATCTCTCATAAACTCATTTTCCTCACTTACTCAAAATTTATCATGACAACAGAGAAGCATTGTTAGTGTAGAGCCCATGACTCTTCATTTAGCAGGGATTAGTGTCAGGAGGTAACAAAATGCATTATTTTGTGAATTAGGGAGAACATTATGATCCAAGTGGTTTTTATAAATATTCTTGTTAGTGTTGTGCTTTGTGAACATATGCTGCAAATAAAAACAAGCATCCACATCAGATACACTGTTCATACTTCACCTCCTCGTATTCTTTCCAAACTGTATAGGATTGGTCATTGTGTGAGCAGGAGGAAAGGCTTCCAATATTACCCACCTTTTACTACTGAAATGTGCCCACCCACCTCTTTCCTTTAGCCTTTCATCTGCTCTCTCAAAGAGGAGAGCTAGAGAAAGGAGGTTAGGGAAATTCGAATGTCTTCATGAATGACAGAAATTAATAGCTAATATTTGGAGCAAGGTTCATATATGGGTGTCTCCAGCAGATGGTATAAATTAGAAGAGCTATAGAAAAGTTCTCTAAATCACCTGGCCTTTCCTGTTCTCTATAAATAAGATGCAGTCATCTGGGAATTGAACTCATTATCAAAGCAAAAATGTATAATGGAAAGACCCTTTGGAGAGGAAGTGCCTTAAACCCAAAGGGCATAGATCATCTGGGGGCCCTGGGAGTTGTTATATAGAAGAAGGAAAAGGCACAGGAATATAAACTTCCTCCTGATCTAGCAAGAGTAAAGGGAAAAGTTAGTGGGTGTGACTCAACTGAGAAGAACTGGAATCTTGAGATGGGATAAAACTTACCTCACAGAAAAATAAACAAATTCAGCTTCAGAGCACATGAATTGTAGCTGGGACTGGCAGGACAGAACGTGCAAAGTGCTAAAGCCAAGAAGCTGCAGTTGATTCTAATCCACAGATGAAGTTTCCAATAGAAAATTGTGTGAATTATAGTTTTCATCTAATATGTCACCAATTCCCTGTTTTTTTTTCTTAATTTCTACTTCCAGATAATAAAATTTAATGACATTCTAATGGGGACTCTATAGTAATTTTTAGAAGATGTTTAAATATGACTTTATGCCAGGATATTAATGATTGATAATCTTAGTATCTAGCAGAAAAGAAAAAAAAATGTGGAGAATAATGATAATTAGCAACTAAATAGTTTCAATGCCAAGTAAAGACTTAATACCCTTCCCTGCCAAGAATATCTTCCCTCTCTCTGATTTGCTGTCACCTTAACCCGGAAGCTCTTCAGATCTGCTGTCACCTTTACCCGGAAGCTCTTTCCTCTTTACTTCCTTAGTGAAACTCAGTATCTCTCTTCTTCTGCACCTTTGATAGCTCTCATCATGATGTAGCTTTGCAAATCTACCTCTTTGCAGGACTACAGGGTCCTTGTCATGCTTTTTGTTTCCCTTAGCACAGCATTTGCCTGGAATTTGGTATTTGTTGAATGGATGAATAGATGAATGAATAAATGAGAGAAAAATTTTTTTGTTATGCAGTTTTTCCCATTTTCTTCTCAGGGATCTTCATTAAGACGTGAATTCCCTAAATTAAAAAAAAATAAAATAAAAGCTGGATTAGGCTTCATAAATTTTCTTCCTAATTTGTACTTTATACTTCTTCTTCAGTGGTTAATTAGAAATATGGCTGCTTAAAAATAAAAAAGGATGGTTGCTTTAATTTTGCATGATGCAGGAGAAAGCAACACAGTTCTCACCCAATTAGTGAGAGCATAAGATAGAAAGACCACAGGCATGATGAGCAGTCACCCCTGGAGATTCCCAAACATGAAGTCAGCAGTTAGGGGGGCTAATGTTCGAATGTCTAATGTTGGAATGTCTGGGATTCTTTTTTCCTCATTATTTGAATTACTATTACTGAAAATTATTCCCTGAGAGGACAGTGGACAGAGAAAAACTTAGTAAAATTAGGGTTTATTTTTCACAAATATACAGAAGGTAGAGAAAAAAAGGTGTGTGATGAAGTCGGCAGCAATTCCCAATTATTAGTAATGAAATGAGGAGAATCAGATGTCTTCTGCTTCTTACTCTGAGGTTGAGAGCTATGCTTGGGTGTGTGTCCACCCTGGGATCTGTGATGGCCTGTGCTAGAAACAGGACTCACTACAAGTGAGGCTCCTCCCAAACACGGGCCTCCCCTCTTCCCTACCCAAAACGCCCAACTTGAATTGTCTCAGAGGTCTTCAGCGATGAGTAAGAGTGAACTTAAAGGACATGAGAATCTGAAGAGCTAAGTCTTGAAAAACACAGTGATTATAGGGGCAAGCATGGCGAACTTCTGGGGCCTCAGAGGGTAACTTCCATTTACTGGAAGATTATGTCAAAAGGTTTGAATCTTTATAAAGTCAGCCACGTCCATAGCTGTCCTCTGGAACTTTACTGCAGCCCCTTTTATTCTCTCTTCCTTCCCTCTCCTCCTAGGGTTTCCAGATAGGTATAATTAGTTGTTAAATCCGACAACCCTGTCACCTGCACCACATCAGTATTTACAGAGTTTGTTTGGCTACCCTGAGGCCATAGGGAGAGAATTGGCTATGGGGATACTAGAGGAGTGATGATGACCTAACCCCCAGGAAAGTTACCCATTTGATAAATATTTACACAGGGTTATCTGACTCATTCATTAATAATTGATTTTTTTCAAAATAATTCTGACACTTTCGCTTCTATCATCCTTTAACTTACTGTCTCTAAGGTTTAAAATGATCAGAGTTCATGATTTGTCACCTTCTGCCTCATTTGATTGAAGTAGTTCTTATGCATAATTTGTGCTGCTACTGCTTGATTGCTGTATTTACAACAAGTGTACTGTTTTCATGCTTATATTTAGCTTGAGCCTTGAAACCACCGTGGCTGTAGCTTCAGTTTGTGAAATGTAACTTCATTACTTCTGGAAAATTTATACTATGCATTCCTTTGCATAGGAATTTTTTTAATTGTGCAATTTTTTTTCCTCCTAGTAACTATACGATGTCCTTGACCTCTTGTATGTTGATGCACAATGTCCTTGACCTCTTGTATGTTGATGCACTAGCTATTGGTGTGTGTGCATTTCTGCTTATTTCAACTCTGCTAATGCCAGAACACCTCAGAGTAATGTAGCAAGATTCAGAACACTTAAAATTACAGAGATATGTAATTCCTTTCCAAATGCTATTTTCCTCCAAGATAGTGGCATTGTTTTTCAGCAAACTGTTAACAATTTTCCTGTAAGAAAGGAGGTTGAGAAGAACTTCTGAAAATATATTGGACGTTTGCTACTATAACTTTGAATTCTACTCCAATTTCTAAAAAATTGTCTTACATGTACTACTTTATCCATTGAAAATTATTATTCAGACTAAACTGTAGAATGCTGGTTATTTGAGCTAGTATTCCTAATATTTGTACTTCTATATTCCCAAGTCCACCAGGCATTGTCTATAAGTTTTAACAATAATACTATTGACTTTTATAAATTATAAAGTAGCACATCTGTCAGTATAGAAAATACAGAAAATTATAAGGGGAAGAACAAATTTAATATTCAGAAAGTGCTGCTGGTAATTTTTATGCTTTTTTCCTATTTTTATGTGTGTATGCATGCCCCTGTTTGCAGACCCTTGTGTATGATGTAAACTTATGACAATACTACATAGATAACTTTGTATTCTGCATTTCCCAATCAATACTATTCTGTGGATTTCTCAAAGTACTTTTATATTCTTTGGCAATGTGATTTTTAATAATGTAATTATTAATATGTAGCTAGTATCATTTGTTTAACCAAGAGCCTGCTGACGGATGTTTTAGGTTGTTTTTTCAATTTTCATACTGCATAAAATTGTGCATCATGTTCGCAGAAATTCTTTTGGACCTCTCTTCTTTTTTTCTAGAAGTAGAAATCTGGGTCAAAAGCCCTAAGCCATTTATATTCTTCCTGTGCACAGTTCCAAATCATTTACCAAAATATGAGATCAAAAATTTCCATAATAGTCTTCTTATATATGGTTTTGACTACTTAGTGAAGGTAAACGAGTTATTAGCGAGTTTCTTAGAGTTTCCACTCCATGCTTTTAGTTTTCTGAAACAGATATTTTTCTTACTGATTCGATTATAAGAACTCTGTACATACTAAGGATCTGATTTTTCAACTCTTTTGAAAATTGAGCACCTGATTTATGCACTCAATAAATAATAAATATAATATCCAGTTTAACAGTGGTTTTATTTTAGAAACAGAAAACAGACAAGTAAACAAATAAGTAAAATTTAAATAATGATAAAGGGATGCACCAGGGAAAGTAAGACTGGCATTAAGATGCCCAGAGCATGATTAGAGTGTTCATTTTCTCTGATTATCTTTCTTTGAATCCTGTATATTTCTTGTCATATTTCTTCTTTTTCATATTTTGTTCTTATTTATGCTTAAAATTTTATATTTATTAATGTAAAATCCATTATCTTTCTATGTAGCTAACAAATCTTGCTTTAGTCATGCATTTAATCAAAAAAATCTAAGGAGTACTATGGAAGTTGTTCTCTAAAGGGAGTTCATTGCGACTTGTAATTGTTCATATTTTGATCATAACTTGAAGTTTTAGAATGATTTCAGGAGCAAAGAGCAAGCACGTAAAGCTATAGCTCCATATGCACCATGCAGTTTTGGGTTTTTGCAGGAAAAATCAGAGCATGGAGATATGTGGGGACAGTAAATACATATGGAGAATTTTCTTACATGTTTCCGTTCATGCAGTACAATTTTGGAATGAGTTCATCTGAGATCTTCTCATCTTTTCTTATGACTATTATCTTTGACAAATGATAATATGCCTTAAAGAGTAAGGATAAGGCAGGAGGCCCACAGGAAAGCTGTGTTGATTAATTTTGTGTGTCAAGAGTTTCGAGCTAAAGGATTCTAGATTCTAAAACATTATTTCCTCATGCGTCCATGAGGAAGGGTGCTTCTGGGAGAGACTGGCGTTCTGATCAGCAGAGTGAGTGAGGAAGAGCAGACCTTAGCAGTGTGAGTGGGCATCACCCAATCCGCTGAGGGGCTGAGTAGAACATAAAGAAGGAAGAAGGGTGAATTTACTCTCTCTCTTCTTGTGCTTTCTCTTCTTGGACATTCGACTTTTCTTGCCCTTTGCTAGGAACTACATCTTCCACTTTCCTGGTCCTTAACCCTGGGGACTCAGACTGAATTATACTATTGACTATGCTGGTTCTGTGGCTTACAGGAGGAATGCCAAGGGACTCCTTTACGTCTGTGGTCATGTGAGTCAATTCACATTATAAATGGCTTCTTATCTATCTGTCTGTTATATTCTATTGATTCTGTTTCTCTGGAGAATTGTGACTTATGAAGAAGATATTTAGAAGTAATAGAGAAGGGGGATATAGGTCATGGGCTCTGAAGACAGGAGAAAAAATTAGAAGGTGACAAAAGGAAGTGAACTGGTACTTATGTAACACTTCTGTGACCCTCTTTTCTCAAGGGCTTCTCCATACATAGTTCCTAGAGACCCACAATCATATAGAAATTAGTCTATAAAAGATTCTCCAGATCACCTTGCAGGACAAAAAGTGGTGAAGTTGTTTGAGGATTCTCAGGCACTTGGACAAAGAATTATATTTCAACACCATGCAAGGCTTTGATTAAGATCTGTAATTAGAAGGTGGAAGTACAAGTGTAATTAATCTTGGTATCTAATTAGATTTTTATAATGATTAGTGTGGTGTTAATAATTTTGTCACAAATGAATAAAGTTTAAACTCTTCCAAAGTTCTACTCTTTCAGAAGTCGTGCATGATAGAGACAAAAAAAAAAAAAAGAGAGAGAGAGAGAAGAATGAAGCTATAAGAGATAACTATTAACAGGATAAGGGGCCCACAGTTCTTGGGATAGAACCAAGGCAGAGAATTGGCAAAGAATGTAGTTTTCCATTCCTGGGGAACCACTAATTATGAAATACAAAATACTTAACAAAAAACATTAACTCCAAAATGACTCTTATCAGTCACAAGAGTACTTGTTCTTTCCCTTGAGCAGGGAGAGGGATCCAGGTCATACAGTTTGATGAACCCTCTTAACATTCCTCCAACTTTTATGAGTGTTCTATTCCGGGTAAACCATGCAGGAAGGAGCAATGGGGCATGCTCCTCTGCTTCGGGACCTCCCAAAGCTGTCATTATTGATGTTAAATAAAGTATCTTTTCTTTTCAGGGCTATGTCACTCAGCAACGACCTTCTTACAACTGATTTTAGCTAAAAAACTTTCATTCATACATGATATCTGTTGCTGAAATTTACAAATACGTTATTCTTAATATACATAGCTACTGTGAACCTTGCGTCACCGTTCAAAAATACAAAATACTTAGTCCTGCTGAACTGTATGCGTGTTTACACATTTATAGATATTAAACTTCACATTTTATTATTTGAAGAGCTTAATCCAGGGAATTCAACACAATGGAATATATGTTAGGCATTCAAGATAGTGTAGAATTCGCCTATTTAACATTTAATGACTATGGTGCTGCTGCTGATGATGATGATATGATGGTAATGACAATGTTATGTCTCTTTACAAAGATGCCACTTCCTATACTAGCAGTGACTGGATGAGCAGATTATGTCACCTAATTCCTCTAAGAAGCCAATTGGGAAGACGTCGTAAATAATATCGAGAGATGTGAAACATGATGAAGGCCACAGGACAGCCATAATATTAATCATGATGTTTAGATAAGGTCATTAGCCTCATCTGGTATGCAGCATTTCCACCAGACATCTGTTTTTAGACAACAAAGTATTACACAATATTTGGTGGTATATTGGTTATGAGGTTCTCTGTGCCTAGCAGTTAGCATTTTTTTTTTTTGGTTTGCTTATTTGTTTGTTTTTCTGAGACACCAGACGTTTCATGCCCAGGCCTGACCTGCTGTCGTGTGTGGGTAGACAGCTTTAAACCTACTTCCTCCGAGGAACCAGGTAATTGAAAGTCTGTGGTGGGAAACCTTGGAGTACTGAAATACAGGTGGAAGAGGTTTCATCATTTATTTTTATTTTAGCTTTCTTTTTACAAAGATTTTATTTTTTAAGAATAGTTTTAATTTCACACTAAAATTGAGAGACAGCACAGAGATTTTCCATATATTCTCCAACTGCCCATGTGTGCAGTCTCTCCGTTATCAGTAGCCCCCACCCGAGTGGCACATTTGCTAAAATGGATGAACCTACATTGACACATCGTGATCACTCAAACTCTACAGCTCCCACAAGGGTTGACTCGTGGTGTTTTATATTCTATGGCTTTGGATAGATGCATCACAACATGTATCCATAATTATATTACCATACAGACTGCTTTTACTGACTTAAAACTGCACTCCGCCTGTTCATCCTTCCTTTCTCCCAGCCTCTGGCCACTAATGATCTTTTTACTATCTCTGTACTTGTGTCTTTTCCAAACTATTACATACTTAGAATAATATAGTATGTAGCCTTTCTGTATTGGCTTCTTTCACTTGGGAACGTGCATTTAAATTTTGTTCATGTCTTTTCATGGCTCAATAGCTTATTTCTTTTTATTGCTGAATGATATTCCATTGCTTGACTATACCACAGTTTATCCATTCACCTGCTGAAGAACATCTTGAGTGCTTCCAAACTTTGTTAAATTTGAATAAATTGTTAAAAAAAATTCATTGTGTATTATCTTTCTGTAATAGATTTTTTACTTCTTGGGGTATATATCAATGTGTGTAATAGCTGGATCATATAGAAAAAGTATGTTTAATTTTTTAAGAAACTTCCAAACAGTCCTCCAAAGTGGTTGTACTAGTTTGGATCCCCACCAGCAGTGAATGAGAGTTCCTGGTGCTCCACATCCTTGCCAGCATTTGACGTGATCAATGTTCTGGGTCAGCCCTTCCAGTAGGTCTCTAGTGGTGCTTCACTGTTGTTTCTGTTCTTTAAATTTATATTTCTGTCATGACATATGATGAAAGTATCTTTTCATATGCCATTTCCCATGTGCATATCTTCTTTTTTATTTATTTTTACTATTTTATAACATTTTAAGAAGTTATATTTTTTTTGGAGACAGTCTCACTTTGTCACCCTTGGTAGAGTGCCATGGCATCATAGCTCACAGAAACCTCAAACTCTTGGGCAGAAGACATCCCTTTGCTTCAGCCTCCCAAGTAGCTGGGACTACAGGTGCCTGCCACAACACCTGACTAGTTTTTACAGAAGGGGTCTCGCTCTTGCTCAGGCTGATCTTGAATTCATGAGCTCAAGTGATCCACCTGCCAATACCTCCCACAGTGCTAGGATTATAGGCGTGAGCCACCAGGCCTGACTAAGAATTTGGAATTTGTAATGAGGCCTGGTGTGGTGGTTCGCACCTATAATCTTAGCACTCTAGGAAGTTGAGGCAGGAAAATCACTTAAGCTCAGGGGTCTGAGACCAATTTGACCAAAGCAAGATGCCATCTTTACTACAAATAGAAATCAGCCAGGTGTTATGGCAGATGCCTGTAGTCCCAGCTAGTCAGGAGGCTGAGGCAGGAGGATGGCTTGAGCCCAAAAATTTGAGGTTGCTGTGAGCTGGGCTGATGCCATGTCACTCTCTGCCTAAAAAAAAAAAAAAAAAAAAAAAAATAGTATATGTATTTATACATTTTTACATATGTATATAATTCTTTTAATGTACAGAGGTCATCAAGAAATCTCACTTGAAGAATATTCTGGGTCTAGAGAAATGAAAGTTTAGAATAAGGCATCTACATTCAATTATACAAAGGAGCTGAGAAAGGCATTAAGCCAGCCTTGCCTGCCCTGGGCTCCTGCTGGTAGATCCCTGCCCTTTCTGGGCATCCTCATCTCTTGCAGAGCTGCCCCCTTCTAAGGCTCCTGGGCACTATGCTGAGGAGGAAGATTATTGAGCCGGGGTCTGGGAGACCTGGGTTCTCACACCTGGTCCTACTAGTAACCTGCTGTTGTGAGCCTGGGCCTAAGTTCCCATGAAGTTTCTGTCTGCCAGGGCACCTGAGAGGTACCCGATCCCACAGATTATAATCTTGAACCTATGACTTGTCTGAACCGCCAAGGTGTTGAGTTTGTATAATTTCCCAAAATTTTCAGTGGAAAGAATCATCTAGAATGTTTGATAACAGAATGAATATGCAGGTCTTTCTCCTGCAGAACTGATTCAGTGTATTCAGGTGTGATTTGGACACCTCATTTTAACCAGTCCCCTGGGTGAGTTGTAGGATTTGCAAGTTTGGGAAAGGCTGGTGTTGTTCATTCTGACATTACTGAGTGTCCATGGAGATCACGGTCTACTTGCTAAACAGAAATGTCAGTGCAGAGTATTTCACTGGGGTGTCATTAGTGTAGTGTCCTGGCGGCCCCCAAATTGGACCGGCTGCTCTAGAGATGAGACAACTGGGAAAGGCAGGGATCTACTGTCAGGGGCCCAGGGCAGCAGGACCAGCCCCAGCCTTCACACCGGCTCTCTCTCTTCAGCACGCTGCTTTCCTAGTGGAGCAGCCTCGGCGGGGTTCCACTGATGGACAGGGGTAGGAACAGGAAATGAGAGGATGTGAGTGTGAGTGAGGGCTGGGAACAGAAAGCTGGGGACACTGGGCACCTAAGTCTCAGCTGTCGCCTGGGCTCACTCCGTGCTTCTCTGCAGTGGCTGGATCCACACTTTGCAGCTCTCGCCAGAGAAGGCAGCATCCCTGTACAGCTGTTGTTACCCTCCTTTAAAGATTAAAAGAGTTTGAAAGTCTGGGCCCAAAACATTGGTGTGCATTACACCTGGGAGCACATTACACGTGTCACAACAGGGCAAATAGGAAACTAGACAAATTATATAAAACATTTAGTTTTATACACTGATAATAGCAGTATCAGGGTTTTGTTCCTTAAAAAAAAGTGAAACACAGGAGGTAGCCCTTCTGCTACTTACCACAGGGGAGGAATTGTCATTCCCCAGCAGAGGAGCATGGACCCCTTCAGTGCCTAACAGTTCTGCTGCATTGAATAAATAGAAGTTGAAAACCAGGGAGGCCAAAGCACCAAGTATGTGGGAAGCAGAATACCAAAGAGAAAGCAAGAGAGAGAGAGAGAGAGAGATAGAACCAGCAAGCTACAGAGCAAAGGAGAGAGAGAGAGAGAGAGAGAGACCCAGAAAGAGAGAGGAATTCAGAAGAGAGAGCTACAGAGAGAGAGACTTCTGGAGGTCTGAAGAAGTATTCCCTCAAAACTTTAGCTAAGTAATTATCTGTCTTATTATAAGAGGAAACTATCCAAGGCTGGACAAAGAACTTAGGAAAACAATAGCCCAAAATATTCAGTTCTTCACCTGGACTGGGGATAGTTTATGCTCCCCCTGTCCGAAGTGGAAAGACCTAGCTGGACACAGAGCCCTGGGAAGAGTCCACAGAAGGATAAAACCTAAAGAATAAGATTAATCAGGTCCTGGATACTCTGATATTCTCCCACCCCCTAAAAGAAGCCCACAAAGTTCTTGAAAGGATGTACCCAAGTTATTTAGTTGCATGCCAGAAAAAGTTCAACACTTTGTAAATAGAACCATCAAAATACAGGAAAAAGAGGCAAAATTCCACTACTCGATCTGGATCAAGTAGAATGATATTGAAATATTTCTTTTTTATTGTTTATCAGATTTCTAGAATTGCTTGTTTTGTAAAATCATTGTGGTCTATGAGTTTATGATAGTTTGAACTTTGTTATTTAATTCATTGCTTAATTACTGTTTTTCTATCAATGATTATACTGTGGTTAATATGTTAGCATAGCAGTATTCCCAGATAGTTTTTTGTTGTTGTTGTCTGTTTGTTTGTTAGGAGGTTGGGCTTTTGGGGGGGCAGAGTTAATACTTTGCATGAAATATCTTATTTTATAACAGTGAAAAAAAAAGCAAAATTCCCAGTGTCTAGAATCTAATAAAAAGTTAAGCAGAAAAATATGACCTATAACTCAGAGAAAACTCAATCAATACAGATTACAAAACGACAGGCATGACTTTAAATAGTTACTATAAATATTGTCCATATAGTCAAAAACATCAGAATAACAGGGCAATGATATGGGACCAGGAAATTCTATGAGGAAAAAGAAAGATTTAAAATGAAAAAGATAGTGGATATCATAACCACTATCAAATTAGATTAAATGCAGAAGATAGGATGAATGAACTTGAAAACATAATACTAATACAAACTATCTAACATAAAACACACCGAATAAATGGAAAATTAAAATAAATAAACAGGACAACAATCAACCTGATTTTTCAAATTCCCAGACACAAAAGAAAGAAACAAAAGAATGGAAAACAAAAAGGATGTTTAGAAGAAAAATGGCCAAAGCCTTTCTAAATGTGGTGGCAACTACAGATCCTCAATAAAAGAAGCTTGAGTAACAGTCAAAATGACAACTCTCAGGTAACATAACCAAATTGCCAGAAAAGAAAAGAAATAAAAGGAAAACAATTTTAAACCAGATAGAAAAAAGAAACATTATGTATAGAATAACAAAAGAAAAAATATTATCCAACTTCTTGTCAGAAACATTTAAACGCAGGAAAGCTAGAGCAATGGAGTTATGTATTGTAATGCAATGAAAGAAAAAATCCTGCATGCTGGCATAGCACTATACCCAGCTGACAATACTTTTCTAAAATAAAATCAAAATAGAAACTATGAAAATCAGTACCTGAGGATATTTAATGCCACCAGACTTTCAATATAAACCATATTCAAACAAATTCTTCATGCAGAAATAGACCAGATAGACATTTAGATTGTCCCTCAACATAGCTTACAAATGGCTACTTTCATTACTAAATAAGACATAAACATTTTAATATTTAAATAAATAGCTATGAAAAGCAATAATAATAATAACATGTCATAGGGTGGTGGAGGGGAGTAACTGCCATAGAAAGTGGATTTGGCCTAGGCATAAAAAATGTCAAGTAAATTAATACTTAGTTATAAACATTTAAGTTGAAATATATTAAAAAAAATACATAAGCCTGAACAGAACAGGCTTAGAGAAGCCAATCAGCTTGAAGATGTGGGTGTGGGAAGTGTGATGACACTGTCACTTCCTCGCCTGCACCTCCTACCTACTTATTATCATATTGTACAATGTGTAAGAAAATGCCACAGAGATGTCATTGCTTTGACTCCAAAGCATTTGAAATTAATGATGGTATTAGATTTTTAAAATTGTGTCATGACTTGTAAAGTTCACAAAGATGTGTTTCAGTATTTGCTTCTGAGACGAGTATTAAAAAGTGTCACCTCATTTTTCACAAAAATAGACTGAAATCTTATCTCAGCATTAGAATAGGGTATATATTTTGCATGAAAAGGTAAGATGTCCACTGAGCAAACTTTTTATTTCCAAAACTAAAAAGGAAGAAAAATCTCCAATGCATAAGAACAAATTAAAATAACCAGTTGGATAATTCAAACTGTGATTAATTGAGAGGCTTATATCCTTAGAAGTGTAAGAAACTGCATTAAACTCCTAGAGCTATTACCCTGAACCTGTAATTACATCAGCATATTTTTGCTTTCTTTTAGGGATCATCACAGCATGAAAGAAAAAAGAAGTGGAATAGGAAACATACTATTCATTACGTTATTCAGAATGGCTACCCAAATAGTAAACAAACAGATGATCAGAAAGCTGTTCAGATAAGAACTTCTTCCATTTATAATTATGTGGTCTTAGAATCCTGTGAAAGATGATGTGACAGACTTAGGCATCAAGAGTATTTGGGTAAGCATAAATCCTCTTAATAAAATAAAAAAATATTTGAAAACAAAAGCAGAAAACCTGAGAACCAAGATTTTAGCCCTTGACTTTACATTTCTGTCTCATTATGAAAATAACCTTGGAGCTAATCATATCAAAACCTTGTAAGACTCCCTGCCATCAAAGGTATTTACATAAAATAATAACAAGATGAAACACAAAAGCTCTATAGCCAGAACAATATGTAGTTCTAATCTTCCTACCATTAAAAACAAATCTGTAAAAGGGTCATACCCAAGGTTTTCAATATATTTTCCATTGTACAATTTTAGAAAAATAAAAATTAGCAGATGCTTCCACACTTTGAAGAATATAGTAAAAAATTATATTTTGATGTCAACTAGGGCAGTGAATATATAAGCCCTTAGCTCAGATTCCTCAACAAAATTTAATAATATTTATTAACCTCAGTAACCTTCCCACAACAAATTAAAGTTGTTAATATCTGCATAAAAGAAAGTAAAATCAGAGAAGTTAAGCAGTTTTACCAGAGCTACTTAATAAGCCATAATTCTAGTTATTGATTGAGTGGTTATTATGCTTATGTGTCTATTTGAATATATATGTGTGCATGAATATGTATATGTTTATGTATATATACAGTGCTATACATATAACTATTATATCCATATATATTTAAATATGAGTGTGTATATAAATGTATATATATATGCATTATTTTCCAAATGTAGAAGAATTGCAGTATAACTAATCAAAATTATTGAATTGGAACCATTTTACCTGAACCTTAACAGCACGCTATTAATATTCTATTATTCATTTCAAATAAGGTCTTATTTAATGAGAATCACACACAAAAAAATACAGCATAAGTTACAGCAATATGGATGTGAAATATCTAGTGCTGTAAGAACACATATCCAAGCTGTGTAGAATTCTGAGCATATGTTTAGAATGCAGTATTGAGTATCTGAATAACTGAACACAAAGTCAATAAACAAAACTCAGTTATATTTTTATATACTAAACACAAATGAATGGAGAGTATAATTCAGAAAACAAAACTATTCATTCTATAATAGCACCCAAAAGCATAACATATTTAAGGATAATTTTAACTAAAGTTTTTGAATACCCCTACACACAGAAAATAGTAAACCTTTGTTAAGATATATTAATGAATGTTTAATATATTAAGAGATGTCCAAGTTTCTACATCAGAAGATTCAATATTCTTCAACTGACAATGATCTCCAAATAAATTTATAAATTTAATCCAAGTGCAATGATAATCTCACCATGTGTTTAATAAAAACTTACAAGCTATTTCTAAAATATAGGAACTGCAAAGATGATGGAATAGCCAAAACAATCTTTAAAAAAAAATGCAGAGTGAAAAGACAACCTGTTGAATCGGAGGAAATATCAGCCAATGATCCATCCAAGGAGGAACCCGAGCATATACAAGGAACTCAAAAAACTTAACAGAAAATAAAAAAAGTAACCCCATTAAAAAGTGGGTACCCATTCCTCCAGTCAATAAAAATGCCGTATGGTTTCTCCATTCTCGAGACGCTTCTCTTAGGATAATGGCCTCCAGTTCCTTCAAATTGTTGCAAAAGACATTAAGTCATCCTTTTTTTATAGCTGAGCAGTATTACACATTATATACATACTGCAATTGGTTAATCCACGCAAACCACATATCAAAAATATTTTGAAATTTTGTAAAAAGTGGGCAAAGGACATAAACAGATATTTATCTAAAGAAGACATACAAATGATCAACAGATACATGGAAAAACAATCAGTATCTCTAATCACTAGAGAAATGTAAATTTAAACAACAATAAGATATGAACTTTCTTCATCAGAATTGCTACTATAACAAAACAAAACAAAAATCACAGATGTTGGCATAGATGTGAAGGAAAAAGAACTCTTAAACACTGTCAGTAAGAATGTAAAGTACGGCAGCCTCTATGAAAAACAGTGTAGAGATTTGTCAAAGAACTAAGAATGACCCAACATTTTATCCTGTAATCGTACTATGGGTATTAAAAATCAATACCCAAGGAAAAAAAAATATATATCAAAAGATACCTATACTTATATATTTATTCCAGCACTATTCACAATTCCAAAAATATGAAATAAACCTAAGTGCCCATCAAAGGAGGAATGGTAAAGAAAATGTGCTATATTTACACAATGGAATATTATTCAGCCATTAAACAGAACGAAATCCTGTCTTTGGCAGTAACATGGATGGAACTGGCAGTGATTATCTTAAGTGAAGCAAATCAGGCACAGAAAGACAAATATCACATGTTCTGACTGTGTTCTCTTGGATATAGAAAATGGGATGATAGATAATGGAGACCAAGGGAGATGGGTAGAAGGGGGAGGAAGAAGAGAAATGAGTTAACAGGTACAATGTCCATTTTTCAGGTGATTGACCTTCTAAACTTAGCCTTACTTTACTACGGAGAATCTGTGCATGTTACCAAATAGCACCGGCACCACATAAATTTATACAAATAAAAAACTCACATAAACTGTCATATAAATTTAAGGCTATTATAAGACACTAGAAGAGATGTAAGGATAAGCAAATATGTCAATGAAATAGAGTACCCATTCCTCCATTAAACGGGAAATGGAAAATATTTTTAACAAATGGTGCTGAATATTAACTATATGTGTATAAGATAGATATACCTTATATAGGATGTCTACCTCACACAACACAGAAAAATTAAATCAAGATAGAGCATGTCTTAAACGTAAAAGTTAAATGCTTCTAGAAAAAATCATACTGTCAATATCTTTGTGACAGAGTGATAGATAAGTATTTCTAAATTCATAGAAAGTAAAAATTTTAAGAAAAAGGTCAAAATAGACTTTATGAAAAATGAATTATTTTTCCTCAACAGAAACACTGCCAAAAAATAAATAGGTGAACATATTTTGTGAAAAAATACTTGCAAAGATATATATATAACAAAGGCTTGTGTCCCAAATCTATAAATAATTCCTAAAACTGAAATAAATTAATAAACAAGCAAACAAACACAGACACACATATTTCAGAAAGAAGACTTAGGAATTGATGTGTCAGCTTAGGAGGGAGACACAGGGCCTCACTGACTAGAGAAGGAAATATAAATTAGGACCACCAGAAGGCTGAAATAAATAAAAATGGTAACTAATATTCATGAACATACGAACAACTGCATATATATGTTCATGAAATATTATAGTAGAATATTATAGGTGGATGGGTAAAATATTAAAACCACTTATATTAAACATATGCTTACTGTATGAACAGCATTTGTACTCAGTATATACCTAAAGAAATATGTGCCCAAATTATCTTCACAAGAGAAATAAAAACACATATCCTCAAAATGACTCTTTTGATGCTACTGAAAACAACTGTCTTCAACCTCGTAGGTGAAACTTGCTTACGAAAGGGTAGAAGGTGAGACGGCCGGTCCTTATGCTGACCAGGGTGTGGGTTATCTGAGTGTATATCAAAACTTTTTGAATTGAACACTGAAGTTTTGTATTTTATTGTAAATAAATTCATCTCAAAATATATTTAAGCAAAAGAATATAAGAAAAATGGAAATCCTGATAATATAAAGATGAAAATAATTAAACTAATGCAGGTTTGGATAAGTTAAAGAATGACATTTCACAAATCATTTCTTGGCCATTCTTTCTAAATACTTACCAAGCAAATTACCATTCACAATTTGATATGGATCTTTCTGAGACTTTTAAAAAATTTTGTTCACACATATATATAATAATAATTTACCAAAATGGCATCATTTTACACATACTTTTCTTTAGCTAGTATCCTTGACTCAAGAATGAATTATACTTTCACTTTTTAAATGGCTTATTCATTTAAATAGCTGGAAACTACTGCAAAATATAGATATAGTATAATTTAGCTGATTATCCTGTTTTAATTAAATGCTTAAGTTGTTTTCAATGTTTTACTTTGCATAAATAATTCACATTAACGATTTTACAGTTGAATTCCTAAAAATGTAACACTAGGTCATGGGTATGCATATTTAAACTTGGCATGGCCTCTTGTTTATTGCCTATCGTCTCTCATGCTGTCATCACATTTGGTAATGTGAGTAAAATATATATAGTCCTCAGTGGAAAAAAATCATGATTGGTGAACGCTTTAAGAAGAAATACCTGGATTGGGTTGGGATGAGCACTTGTTTTAAACTCCTTTTCAATCTTTTATCAGGTAGATTTTGGGAAAAGAGGTAAAAGAGATAAAATAGATTTTTAGAAAAGAGGTAAAGCAAATAATTTGGTCCTAACAGCATAATTGTGAGAGTTTTGATGTAACACGCAGTTTGTCAGTAACACGCAGTCTGTTTATAAAAGGTGTATGAAGAGGCAGCCTTAGAAAAACTGTCTTCAGCTCTCTAAACAATATATTCCACTGAGTCTATACATTATATATTTTGTAATTCTTCCCAACCCAAGTGTGTTTTCATAAAATTTACACAAACTGCTTCTGATATCAGTAATTATATATTTAAAAAAACTAAAGTCAATTGATACTGGTTTAAAAGTCATTTGTATTTATATTTTCCTATACTATGTACTCCCACTAACCAGTTATTTATTTATTAGAGATGTGTGAATGATAACTTCATTGGATTTGTTCATTTTAATTACATATAAATAATTTAGCATGCGGACTTGCAAACATACACAGCCACTGCTCATCTCCCATTTAATTTTCATATAAGCCAAAGCAGTAAACTTTACACTGATACTCTTAAACTTCATGTTATGCTTAAAATATAGTCTTTCTAGTTAATATGATGTGATAGTTTGTCTTTTATTAGATGATGTAATATATTACATCAGGTCATTGTATACAGTGGCTTTCATGGCGTATCTTCCTGGCTGCTTCACAGGTCATGCTGTGGCCCTGTCCCCTCCGTCTCTGTGAACTTCCCAAGATGCTGTGGCACTAGGAGAAGCAGGGTTCCCCTCCTACCTTTCTGAAACCTCCACAAATTCTTATTTCTCCTCTCATCGTGTGTGGTCATTACCTATTTCAAGAGGTCTATGCATTTTTCTACATAAGTTTTTCCATGAGGAGAATGTATTCATACCTTCAAAACATCATTTCCCTGGAGAGCCGTTCACATATATACTTGCCATGATCTCCGGGTCTAAAATGCCATAGATGGCTATCTCCCGACCTGCACATAATTCCTTTTGAATATCCTGCTCCAGTCACCTCCAAAAACCCATCCAAATTTGATATGACGTTGTCCTAAAGCACCTTCAATTCCTTTTTTACTGTCAATAACATGTCATCTCACAATCTTTATGAATCGTTTACAATTTCCTTTCATTTTGCTCTGTCTGTATTTATTCCCCTGAATCCAAGGTACCATCTGTAAGTAGACACCTTATCTACTTCATCCACTCTACACAAGCAGCCTCCCTGTCTCCTCTCCCTGCTCGGGTCTCATCGTGCTTGGCCCTGCTTCAGCCTCTCTTCCTCTTGAAAGCCTCTGCAACCACGTCACCTCAAACTGCTCCTTTACTTCTCTCCACACTGGCCGTCCTTCTTTAGCAGATAAGTCCTTTGTGGCCTACGATGAAGGCAATGCATCATCTGGTCCTGCAGTTCCTAGAGCACACACGTGCAGTTTCTCTTGATCAAGGGGAACCTCATTTATCTGGTTTTCTTCTGAGCTGTTTCAACGGCCCGCCCCGTTACTGGGAGTCCAGAACACCACGGGCACTTCGCTCATTGCCAGTCGGTTAACATTAGCCTCTCTGGTGAGTATTCCTAAAACCTAAAAATAAGTAATTGATGTTGTATTTGCTCACCATTTTCCCATGAATAGAGCTAACAATGCTGCTTCACTGCAGAAATTGCCTACTTCTATTTACTTTCTGAAAGACTGTTCTAACAAATACTTTTGACAGACTGAATATGCAAATGAACAATGACCAGATCATATATGACAACAGAACTCTGACCCACTTTGCAAGAACCAGTCCAGAAAGGTCGGGACTCAGTCAATGACTGTCAGCTTCTCTACTGTTTGCTCCTCCTTCTAAGGACTAGCCAGAGAAAACCAAATATTCTGTCCTAGTCAATCGCGTATTTGGCCAGCTAGCTCCCATGCCAGTATTCTTCAACCACAGCCTCCCTGACACTCTCTGTCTCATGTTTCTTCAGTCCCATGACTACCTTGGAGTTTTTGCCAAATACAAATCATTGTGGTCGACTCCCTTGCTAAAGCAAGCTCTCAATCAATATCCCCTCTTTGTGCTCATTTGGGTGTTTCTATTTCTACGACCTGGAAGAATTTGTTTTTGACATTCCTGTGATTGCAATTGAAACTCCTTGATAGTGATGGCCACCATCCCTGTATTTATTCATCTAGAGTCTCCAGTAAGTCTGGGGTGCTCTGTTCTCACAACCCCCATAAACTGGTAGCAGAAACAACACTTAGTTCCTCATGGGTCTGGAGGCTGGGAAGCCCAAGGCCAAGGTGCCAGCAGATTTAGCACTCAGGGAGGGCCCCTTCCTGGTTTGCAGATGACCTATGTCCTCTTTCCATCTGCTCACACGAGAGATAGTTTTGTGGAGAGCAATCTGGGGGCTCTTTTATAAACCATTCATAAAGGCTTCACATTCAAGGCCTACTACCTCCCAAAGTCTCCACTTTCTAGTAATAACACCATGCCATTGAGTTAAGATTTAACCCATGAATTTTGAGGAGACATAAACTTCACTCCATAATGGGAAAAACTTGAATCACTGAAGTTATCAATGTTTCTCTATTGCTAATGATATGTGTATATGCTGACTATTAGACCAAGCTTTTCTCTTTGATCAAACCGTATGTGGAACAGCTATTATACAGATGCCACCGAATTGGAAGGCCATGAGTGTTACATATGGAAGAAGTATTAAGCTTAAATAAATCACCTGAGATTAGGAAGGGGAGAACGGCACGGCTGCACAGAAGACTACCAGGAAGTTTCACAGCATCGTCTCATAATCAGTCCTTGTCATTAAGGGTTTTTGGAATTTTCTAGGTGCCAAAGTTGGAAACACACACTTTTTCTTTCTAAATGTTCAATTCTAAAATCACAGAACCACTCCAGGCCTGGGGAAATCTGCAATCAATACCCTTTTCAATCTACACTTTCAGTGAACACAATTTAGCAAGGGTACACAAGTAAAACATTTTCTGATCCGAAAACAATAGGAACACAGAGACATAATGCTGTATCTATGTCTCTGCTGATATCCTGAAAGAGCAATTTAATTTTGCAGCCAGCCATGTGTAATTCGAGTGTGACACATTAACAAATGGATGGCTGGTCCATCTTCCTGGCTTCCTGTCAGGGTCTGGCTCTCCTGACGCCTTTGGGCATGTCAGGGGGAGCTTTAGCTCATTCAGAGCTGCATCTGAAGGAATTAAAGGACAATAGGGTGGACTGATGAGGACAGCAGCTGTGAGGCAGAAAAACTGATAGTCTCATAGAAAACAATATGCAATGTGGTAACAAATCAGATGAAAATTGGCATTTGACTTAGTTCCTTAGAACTATTTTAAATATAATGTAGAGCATTAAAATTATCCCTGAGTTTATTGAACTTATTGAACATCTGCCAGAATTTAAAAATAAGTAAATCAGATGGAACGCTGTGATTGTATTCTGAGTAGCATTGGGTTGCCCTGGGAATGTTAGACTTGATGTAATTAACCTGAGCTTGTCCTAAATGCCTTCTTTAGAGAAGCTGCTGAGAGTGCAGAGAACATATCACCAAGATACATCAGCATCTATGCTCTTCTCTGAGTAGAAATCCATTCAGGATCCCAAGAAGAACATCTTTCCACTCCATCATCAAGTCATCACGGCCCCCTGCCAGCCTCATCCTGTCCCCTTACAAGAAGCAATAACTCAGCAGGGATTTCTCAGGATGAAAAGGAACAAACAGAGACAGGAACTCAAATTGCTGCAGAACTTAACCCTGATCACAGACTGAGGGTTATGACTAGTTTCTCAGTGATAGAGCTATCTATTAGCATTAGGATCCCGTGTTTATAATTTATTGTTTATTGGCTATAATGTACACAGTAAGCAGAATTTGCTTCTCTTTATAGATTTTCTTTCTGTCATTTCTAACAACTTTTTTGAAACATTTTTATGCATTTTAAGAATAGCCCAAGAATACTGTTAAATATAGACATTGAAACCAGTTACATCATACCTGACTGATTATTTGAGGATTCTGCTAAACAGAATAGGTGAAATCAAAAGTACTTAAAGAGTTGTGTTTTGTAGCAATTTCTTTCCAATTAAATATTCTACAAATAGCAGCTAGACTATGCACAAAATTATTCTTACCAGCATTTGTTTTATCATCAGTGTTTTTTTTTTTTGTTTCTTTGTTTGTTTGGGGTTTTTTTTTGTGCTTAGCAAAATTTCTGATACATGGCAGACATTCAGAAAAGGTTTGGCTAATGAAATTTATAAAAAGGAATGCAAGATAACTGAATATAAAAACTTTAGTAGACATTTTAAGAGACTAAATGTGAAAGGATATAACATACAGTAGCTGCTTAAGATACTTGATTTAAAAATGTATAAATTGATTAAATTTCACCATACACACATGATGAAAGAAAGGGGATTCGGATTTGAAATTTCATGGCCATGTAAAATAATCATACACCATATTTGTTATTACTCCTGGAGGATCTCAAGGTGAAGGATATTATAATATATTTTTCAGCTAAGAATTATTAAACTATCAATTATAGTTGGAAAAGTTGGCCTATACTGATAGCCCTAGTCTCAAACAAGGACTTTTAAACTGTTACCTAATAGAGCCCCAAGCTCTGTTATAGACGTAAGTGAATATGATCTGGAAAGTTTTAGAAATGGATACTCCCAGATGCCTTTCCAGTTGGTTCTGATTCAGCAGATATGGTGGAGACAGGAAGCTGAATTATTAGCATGGAGATTTAGATGCAGATACCTAGAACTCGACTTTGAGAAACACAGAACTTAAGTAAATTTAAATTTATCAGAAGAATGCTGCAGCCTAGAAAATTATATTAGTGTTCTACAGAAGTAAAATAAGACATCAACAAAATACAGCACAGCCTCCTGATAAATGGAAAGAAGATAACAAAATTGGACCTGTCTAACGAAGATGGTGGAGTTGGCCAATGCCACCATAAGTGTTTTGGCCCCAATGTTAAGAGCTTTTCACATGAAAAGACATTCCTTAAACTACTTAACTGTAATGTTTTCTACTGTCTTTTTATCTGGGAACCTTTATTTACAAAAGAACTTTTTTATTATAAACTGGCTTTATATTAACTGGCCTACATGAAAATGATAGCTATATTTCTCACTGTAAAACAAATGAAGTGGCATTCCAGGATTGTTTATAATATACCTTGGAATCTATCTTGATTTTGCTTGTGTTTTGATTACTCAAAGCCCGAGCACTTCTAGACAAGGAAGACCACCCACCAGGTACTTTAAAAAAATCAAATCTTAGTATGTTCCGTTTTAATATTAAACAGACTCTCCATGTAAATGTCCTTGAGGTCTACTGGGCTCTGATACTGCCCTCATTACCTGGTAATGCTTCACCACCATTATCTCAGGCAGCTGCTGTTTCTGGACCAGGAGTCTTTCTTTAATTTTCCATAGGAGATTTTAGAGGTAGCTAGAAGATTTAAATTGTATTTTTTAAAAGTCTCAAGAATTAAGAAAAATAGAAGTGGATCCATAGAGTAACACATAAGTAGATAATATCACAAGAGCATATTTCTGACACTACATGTGATGATCCTTAATTTTAGCATCCATACAAATCCCTTGTGGATCTTGTTACATGTGGACTCTGATTCATCATGGCTTTCAGTCTGAGATTCTGCATTTATAAAATCCCAAATTATGTTATTGGGGTACCACACTTCCCAGTAGAGAGGATCTACGGAACCACACTTCCCAGTAGAGAGGATCTCTGTCTCTCTCTCTCTTCATCTTCAGTTTTTCCTATTTTTGTCTCTGTCTGTCCCTCCCTTCATCCTTTCCTCTTTGTGTGCCTATTTGTATGTATCAAATGCCATTGTTCTCTCACGATCATAAGCATGTTCAGACTGCTAAAATCCTAGCACACAGAGTATAATTCAGAGGAATTCAGAAGTTTTCTTTCCTTATTAGCTAAGCTCTTTGGCCTCAGTACTACTTTTCCCCTGAGAGTTTGCAGCCTTTGTAGAAATCAGGCCATTGCTATAATCTGATGTGTAATAACCTCAGCATACACACAAGAGAGGGATATACAAAAGCAATGACAATGTTTTCATTTATAGGCACTGAAAAGATAGGATATTTAGGGCACCTAGCTATATGTTTCTCTCTTGGCTCATTTTTCCTTTCTTATTCATCATTTTTAGTAATTCTTATGTAAGTTTTCTAACCAAATTATGACTTGATTAGGTTTAGCTCCAACTATTCAAATTTTTAGAGTTTTCATTTGCCATAAATAACTATGAAGATGTACTGTGGTCCACAATTACACAAATAAACAGTCAACAAGTAAATAAATTTGTTTCATGCTTTTATGTGTTCAAGAAATTTTAAATTGCTTCAGATCATTTATAGCAAATAAAGAAAAAGATTCTTTCTATGTTTAAGACATTAAAACTTCTTAATTCACATAAGTAAGCTGAGTAAGGAGTTCTTTCTAGCTTTGGGGTGGGTCAAAAAGCCAAGAATATGTCTTTTCCTTTCTTCCTAACTTCAAACATTGGATCAAAGATCAGGCCCCAGGAAATGAAGAGAGAGAAAGAGAATAATTAAAAACAAGCTATTCAGTGAATGGAAAAAAAAGAAAAAGGAAAAAGTCTGAATCTAGGCACTATTTTAACGTTTGTTTTTTTCCATTAGGAGGTTCCAATACCTTATACCATAGAATGATGAAGGCTACCCTTGAACCTGGACAGACACACTTTGATCAAATCTGGTTGAGTAGGCATTAAATGTCATTAATATCTAATTGAATTCTCTCACTCATGTGATCTAAGCCTTGAAAGAGCTTTTATAAGGGAGGGTACATAGTACAAAGAAAACTGACAGAATATTTCTTTGGGAAAATATCAGCAGAACTGTTCCTTCCTGGGGTTTGCTAAACATGACTCAAAAGGCAGAGACACCAGGTATGAGAACACTCAGGGGCACAGCCCTTCCAAGAGACTCTTCCACATGAGGATACATTTCAGGTCTTGTCTAATTGTCCCTGACAGGTAAGGTAGGGAGCAAAAAAATCTGCACTGTCTCACTTTGCTATTGAAAATCCCATCTGGAATTGACACCAGGATCTCAGCAGAGGTCAGCAGAAGTCGCCTGGAAGAAGGGGTCTCTAAATGTTACATATGTTTGACCAACTCCATTACTTTATCATTTTGAAGCAAAAACTTTGAGCTATTTTCAGAAAACTATAAGCTTACATTTAAATATCTTGGAAGAGATTGAAAAAGATAAAAATAGATGAGTTTAGTTGTGTTTTTTAGTCCTTTTAATGCATAAAATGGACCAACATGTGATCAGTGACTACTCCATGTCTCCTGAGAATGTAGTAAAAGAGAGGGAGGATGTGGGGTCCTGACACGTCCCATAAAACACATTGGGTGACCTGTACAAAGGATTAACTTTTCCTTTTTGTATTTTTATGGAAAAATTTTAAAAGAACTCTTTCTCAGTTAATATTTTTACATAAATTTTTGGACTATTGGGCAATTTAACCAGCTCAGGAAAAATTCAGTGTTATCAGAATAAATAAAAAGGGAGACAAAATAACTAGAAAATTCTGCTTATTTTTAGGTGATTTGGTTGACGATCAGGAAGAATTTAGAGTAAAATTTTAAAAAATGAATTTTACTATTCTTTTTGAATTTTTGGAGTTAATCCACTACACCACTACTTTAAAGCTGATGCTCAGCCACTGTTGATTATCTCAGGAAAAGTTAGAACAGCAGGACTAAATAAACTAATCTTTCCACTGTTCTCAGGATATTTATTTTTAAGTAAGAGAAAAGATTTAAAGATTCTTGTAGTAATGATGGTGGTGATAATCATTAGTATTATTATTAGTTAGATGCTTGCTATCTATAGGACTCTCTCAAAATACTTTTCAGAAACATTAATTATTAATAAAAACAACAGCAAAAAATTGTAATTATACTTATTTTATAGATAAAAAAGCTGAAACCAGAGAGATAAAAAGTGGGGTTGAAGAGGTTAGTCCTTCAACTCTAAAATTAGTAGTTTATAAAATTATGTAATTATTTTACTATTATTTTTACTTATTTTTTCCTTTCCTTATTTAATATGTCAAACATCATCTGCTCTCTCTCTCATTATTTTACTAAACACATCTTTATCTTTTCTTTATCTAATTCTACCTAGAATCCTTGCATAATAAAACAAATAATGCAATAAATATGTTTGCATTAACAACATGACTCTATTTGCCTAAATTATAATAATCTAGTATTAAATATATAAATTAATTGAGAAATAAGAAAATCAATGAGTAGATAAATACTGGTCTCTAATCCCCAATTCAATAGTACTTCTCACATTAAACCTCACTAAAGTTTTCAGAACTTTTATATTAGTTGGTGTCTAGAAACACATATATGGTATAAAACATAAGCTATGAGCCCCGATTATAGATCACTACTAGGCCATCGTGAGTACTACACAATCAATTCTTAGGTTTTCAAAAGGCAAATTAAACATCATTAAACATTTAGCATACCTTTTAACTCTGAATTGCTCTGACAAGAAGAATGAAAAGTTTAGAAATTTTTTTCATTATTTTTTATTTTTATTTACTAAAAACTTGGTCTCCACAGTTGTAAAGCATATGGCATATATTCCTTAAAGTTCAAGAAAATCTTGAACAAATGTGTCACATCAAGAAATAAGGAGAGATCTTTTTTTATTTTTCTCTTCTATGATTCACTTCACAGCTATTTATTTATCATTTAAATGCATTCAGCTGAAAAAGAACATTTTCCTGCTGAATATAGGAACCATCAAAGATAAAGATGCTGTTTTTAGTGCCTGCTAACATTAGATCTAGATTTATCTATCCTGAAAGACGTGCCATTTGTCAAAGGCTTGTTTAGTGAGGAAAATCCTCTACGGCCAGAGTCGCTCATATTTATTCTTGTTTCATGTGAGTTAGGCACTGGGGAAAGGACAGGAGAAACTTCAATAACCCCAGCACAGTAGGCTTTTACTTGGATGACAGCTTTAAAACAAGTTCTCAAAAATAATAATTTTTAAAGACATTCATAAAATAATTTGGATTAAATTATTTTCTGTACTAAAGACATCATGAGTGTGTGTGTATATGTATTGATGGAGGAAAGAATCTTTAAATATCTCATTTAAATGGCTTGTGAAATTGCTTTTAATAAACGGTTCCAATTGATGAGATTATTTCCTAACCAATCTCAGTTAACATTGTCCTGGCCTTTTCCTTGATAGCCACTGATTTTTTTATCTTGCTTTATTTCCTACATACAAAAAATAGATGCAGTTACTGTTTATTTATGTTCTTTAATGCGTACTTGTATATTTCCTTTTTCATTTAATTATGTTATTTAAGGCAGGCACTTGATTTAAAAAAAAAAGAAAGAAAAGCACTTAAACTGATAAAAAATGATTCACCAGAGTCTCCGTCCACCCTCAAGCCTAGTTTTATTGATGTCTCAGAGAAAATTAACACATTGACACATAAATATGCATTTTTTATATGCAGAATTTCAAGATAAATTCCAAAAATTGAATTGTTACATCAAAATGTTTGCCTCTTTTAGATATTGCCCAATTTCTCTCCAAAGTCTTGTATTATTTATTATTGATGCAGGTCAGGGCAGCCCTACAACTGCCGCCTTGGCGCTGGCGGTGCTGATGCTGTGGCGGATGGAGGAACCAGCTTGCGGAAGGGCCAGACACCTGTGCGGAAGACACTGGAGCCTTGCTGTCTCCTTCCGTGCTCTTCTGACTGGTCAATATCATGTCAGTTTCCAGGGCCTGGTTCTTCCTGGACAGCTGGCTGTAACTGATGAAGACCCAAGCCCTAAGAAGTTCCGGCAAAACAACTCCCTTGGACTATATAAACCCCTGAGCAAAGCGCTCAGGAGCAGACCTTGGCTGGACTTTGGAGAGAGAATAGGAGAGCTTCTTCTTCTCTGAGCAGACCTCGCTGGACCTCGGAGAGGGAACAGGAGAGCTTGTTCCCCTCCAACCAGACCTCTGCTGGACCTTGGAGAGGGAGTAGAAGAGTTTGTTCCCCTCCAGGGTTCTCTTTCCCTGGAGGTTTGGTTTTTCCTCTTGTAATTCTTCTTTCTTGTAAATAAATTCTGACTTACCACCGCTCTTGTGGTCCCTCGATTCCTTCTTCCAATAGCCGAGACCAAAAGCCTGAAATTCCGGTATCATTACCACCTAGAAAATACTCATATTCTTTATTGACAGTGTCTCATTAGGCTTTGTGGTCTTGCAATCACACAAGTAAAACTTACTAATCGTGATTTAAACATAATTGCATTTTAAAATTATGATTTTAACAAAGATATTCTGTTTCCTGCAAAGGTATTAGGTCAACCAGGGCATCCACAGAATTGGCAGCTCATTGCATGGACAAGGGCCAAGGTCCCACTGCAAATCACCCATCCTGGTAGACGCAACCACTCTCTACTTCAAGCAATGAGGTGCAGGATGCTATTTATTGTGGGCAGGAACCCTAGCTTTGGAGAAATCTTTACCCAGTAAAATGATAAGTTCCTCTCTCAGAATCCTCTTGATATGTCCAAATTTCACTGTAGCAAGCTGCTTTGCTTCACAACTTGTGATTTAGTTGATGAGCAGTTTTCTAGTTATTCTAGAGATAAGGCTGTCTGTCTTTTTAAGTTCTTTTTTTGTTTTTTTCATGTCAGACAAGAAAGGGAGAGAAGATTTTCTTTTTACCACCATCTCTAACTAGAAGAATCAAATGTCATTGTTCTTCCTCTGAACTTGAGATTTTTCTATACTGGTATATGTACATTATATTGGTTTCTAGGCTATTTTTATTGGGTTGCATTTCTTAGTTTTCTCTGAATTAAGGGTTCTAGAGTAATAGGAATTATGTTCTTATATTTTATTTATACCAAAATGAAAGTGTTCATAACCCTAACTTTGCATGGCCCTTTATAAAGAAGAAAGTTAGTCAAAAATTTAATACTCTGGGGCTTGTGACATCTAAAATTGGAGATGAATGTCTAGAAGTGGAAAAGAGAGGGTGGCCTAGACACCAAGGATGAGGTCCTGAAGGACCTTACCTGCTTGCTTGACATCAGCAAAGAGGAGAACAATAACTTGTCTCTAACAAATACTCGTTCGGAAAAGCTAAGTGAAGTCAAGATCTTAAAATAGGTCCATAAAAAATATCCATGTAATTATGGTATGTGGGTATCGTTATGAACATTTTTAATTCTTATAGACCCTGGCCATTTAATGAGGCAGTATGATGTAAGCAGACACATTTAGAGACTAGAGACCTCTATAACCTCTATGGTTTTGTTAAGGTGAGGTTTCAGTCCTTGAGTTGCCACAGAACAGGGCAAATCTAAATAGGTCTTAATAAAAACCTTCCTGAATTTTACCGAAACCTTTTACCTTTCTTGGCTATCTCCAGCACCATTAGTTTGTTTCATTTGGGAAACAAATAACTTCTTTGCTAGGGATGATGATGAAAGATTCTAAACAGCAATTTAAAAGTCCTATACTCTCCATATTCCTTTAAAATAGGGTCTAAGACCTTCATCACAGTATATTTTTTCATGGGTATTTTGTGACACTGCAGATGTTAAAAAAAATGGAGCTGAAAAACACTATTGCCACTTCTCCAAAGAAAATCTAGAAAACTCTAGGGTTCACCCTTAGGGCAGGTCAATGTACCTAATCATCCTTACTTGTTTCATTTCAAGGAAAGAAAATTATTCCCCAACTACAAAATGCCTCTGCATATCTCTGAGTTGACAAGTCACTTGTCCTTTGTCTTGGACATGGAAATGAAACATATCAACTCTGTCTCCATAAGATTGTGTTTGCAATTCAGTTTTCAAAATATTTGTAAATCAAAATCTTCCCAACAATATTGGAAAGGAAGCCCACAGTGGAAAAAGTAAGAGACAGATGTAATGTGTTTGAGCTGGACATCAAGGCAGGGGCATGATTCCTTAGCCTCGGCGACTGAGCTCTTGCTCATCTGTCCTTTCACATTAGCCCTGGGACAATCTCCATGAAATGCTAGGACTCCGTCAGACGTTATGCCTACTGTGTGGTTTACTAGACGCATGTGAATGTTCCTGGTATCAGACCAGGGTAGCATGTCACTAGTATGTAGCGGCCTCTCAAATAATGGGGCCACTTCCCAACCTCTAGAACTGTGAATCTGACCTTATTTGGAGGAATGGTCTGTGCAGGAGTAATGGAATTAAAAATTCCACATAAGATCATCCTGGATCATGCAGATGGACCCTAAATGTGAAGATTATGAGAAATACACAAAAGAGAGGCATATATGAAGGACAGGAGAAAGCCATGTGAGGATAAAGGCAGAGGCTGAAGGCAGGCGGCCAGAAGCCAGGGATGGCTGGATCCCCCAGAAGCTGGAAGAGACAAAGAAGAATCATCCCTGGAGCTTTTGGACAGAAGAAACGTGTCCCTATTGACACCTTGAAGTCGGACTTCTGAAAAACTGTGAGAAAATACATTTCTATTGTAAGTCATCCAGTTTTCTGTAATTTCTTATAGTAGCCACACAAAACTAAGGCAAGTAGTCAAATTTCTTCTGTAAATCAATTTAGTCGAGGTTACCAGATGCCATCTTTGTCCACTGCCACAGTGACTAGTGAATCCAAGAGCAAAACCAGCCTTTCATCAAATTATTACTAGAGAGATTATTTAACAAACTGTGGAGCATGAAGTCCAGAAAGACTTGCACCACATCTGTTCATTTATTCATTCAATAATTTGGGGGAATGTACTAAGGTGCTCTCCAAAGGACCTAGCAAGGAGAAAAAACATCTTAGGTCGCTGCTGTTGCAGAATTCACATTCTAGGGGATGTCTAGAAAAACTAAATATTAGTTTTTCACAATAACACATTTAAACTTTGAAAAAAGATTCTTATAAAACTTTCACAAATATTATGAACATATGGAGAAAATCCTTTGTAAGCTAACACGGTAACACTGTCTGACCCCATTCTTAGTCTGAAAAAACTTCTGAACATCTAATCCACCTAAGGAATGCCTCTGTGTTCTTTGCAAAGTTACATGTTAACAAGTTGCATAATTTATTTCATTATTTCCTAATAAATTGCCATGTCTTCAGAAAAGCAAATGGAAGGCAAAAAATTAAAAAGGAAGCAGTTGACAAACATTAAAATAGATGAAAATAAATATTTAATGGTGTGACTAAGTGTAAGGGTATGAGGTTATTAGAAAAATGTTGAGAGTTTTTCAGGAGATATTTTAAGAGTTGCTTTCTTTTTTGTTCGTGCCAAGCAACCTCAGGCAATTGAGACCTAAGAGGTTTCATGGTATGAACTGTTAGGCCATAACTCAGTGAGCTAAAACACAGCATATGGCAATTAGTGGCATGTAGTTCCCTTGAAGCTGTTGCTTGGCCAGGGTATCAGAAGCACCTAAATTCTTTCCTCTTATCATAATTTGGTGCAATAAAGGAGGTTCAAGGCAAAGAAGGAGGTTACAGGACAGGTGTTCCATTTGTGTGGGTAGTCAAATGATGAGGGAAAAGGAAAAAGAGGTTGGCTACAGGACCTTTGCCACACAATGGAAATTAAACACAGAACAGCAAGAGCTAGGGAAGATAAATGGTCCAAAGAAATACAAGGCCTTGGGTATCAAAGATTGTTTAAAAGTTCTTTTGACCCATTACCCTTTATCATTTCATAGCTTCGCTTTATGAAGTATAACAGGTGTCTCTTAACACGTATCCTTGCAGAAAAACTGAGTAGCTATGGATTGTTCTCCTACACATTTATGTTATAGAGGCGTCTATCTTCTCATTTGCTAGGTTGCATCTTACACAAAATACCACACATTAGAAACCTGGAAGACATGCTCAGGGAATTAGGATAAAATTTTGAATGGAATAATTGCTTAAAAGAGATCATAACCTACCATCTTTAGCTGAAAATTTGTCTTCCTTTCGTAAAATGCATCACAGTATTTCGTTTTCCCCCAATGCTTATGCAGATATTGGCATGGATGACACCTTTGTTCATTTATCAGCCTTATGCCAAAACTGGAGTTTTTACCTCATTACTGAATATTTAACCAAACATAAATCTGTATAAACCACATGTGTTCTGAAAATAATTGTTCCTATAAACAAAACTGTAATATTTATTAGAAAGGAAAGATTTTAGTTATAATTTTATATTCATTATTATTGCAAATTCATGGAAATAATAGTAATAGAGTATTATTTGTTGAGCCCACATTGTGCTAGATAATGTCCCAAGTGCTTTTACATGCTTACTATATTTATCCTCAGAATGACCCTGCTAGGGAGTTGTTATTTCTAGGTCATTTGTTTATTGTTTCCTCAACTGTAGCTAGCTATCATTCTATGAAACCACTTTCTTAAACTGAAATCTATTATGTATATAAATCTGTTCACTTTGCTACTGTTTTATTTAATAATGGGGAATATAATACCAACATTATGTATAGAAAGTGATGAAAACAACAGCTAGATAAAATTCTGTGTACCCATACACTGTGCACTGCCATTCTATGTACCTGCACAGTGTACTCACACATCATGTGCCCATAAAGTATGTACTTGCATATCATGTACCTATATACTGTGTACCTGCCTACTGTGTACCTATATACTGTGTACCTATGTAATGTGCACCTGCATACTGTGTACCTATATACTGTGTACCTGTGTACTATGTACCTATATGCTGTATACCTATATACTGTGTACCCACATACTCTGTACCAGTATACTATGTACCTATATGCTGTGTACTGCATACTGTGTACCTATATACTATGTAACTATATATTGTGTACCTGGATACTCTGTACCAGCATACTATGTTCCTATATACTGTGTTCTTGCATACTCTGTACCTATATACTGTGTACCTGCATACTGTGTACTTACTCTGTACCCACATACTGTGTAACTATATACTGCACATATATTACATGTGTAACTATGTACTCCGCATACCGTGTAGCCACACACTGTGTATTTATATACTATGTACCTGCATACTGAGTACACACATACTGTGTACCCACATACTGTGCACCTATATACTGTGTACCTATATACTGTATACCCACATACTGTGTACCTGCATACTCTGTACCGATATACTGTGTACCCACCCACATACTGTGTACCTATATACTATGTATCTGCATACTGTGTACCACACACTGTGCACTTATATACTGTGGACCTATATACTATGTACCAGCATACTATGTACCTACATATTGTGCACCTGCATACTGTGTACTGAACCCACATACTGTGTACCAATATACTATGTACCTGCATTCTCTGTACCCAGGAACTGTGTACTTCTATGCTGTGTACCTGCATACTTTGTACCTATATACTGTGTATCTACATACTGTGTAACCACATTCTGTGTACCTGTATACTGTGTACCTACATACTGTATACCTATACAATATGTACTCAAATACTGTGTACCTGCATACTGTGTACCCAAATACTGTGTACCTATATGCTATGTACCTGCATACTGTAGCTGCATACTCTGCCTGCATGCTATGTAGCCACATACTGTATACCCATGTACTGTGTACCTACTCTGTAACTACATACTGTGTACCTATATACCATGTACCTGCATGCTGTGTACTTATATACTATGTACCCACATACTGTGTACCTGCATACTGTGTACTTATATACTGTGTACCTGCATACTGTGTACTTATATACTGTGTACCTGCATACTGTGTACTTATATACTGTGTACTTGCATACTCTGTACTATATACTGTGTACTTGCATACGCTGTACCTATATAAGGTGTACCTTCATACTCTGTATCTATATACTGTGTACCTGCATCTTCTGTACCTATATACTGTGTACCCACATACTGTGTGACCGTTACTGTGTACCTGTATACTCTGTACCTAGATACTGTGTACCTGCATACTCTGTATCTATATACTGTGTACCTGCATACTCTGTAACTGCATACTCTGTACTATATACTGTGTCCACATACTGTGTACTTATATACTATGTACCCATATACTGTGTACCTATATACTCTGTACCTATATACTAGTATGTATACCTACATACTATACCTATATACTGTGTACCCACATACTATGTACTTATAACTCTGTACCCCCATACTGTGTACCTGCATACTCTGTACCTATATACTGTGTACCCATATACTGTGTACAGTTTATAACTTGCTGATTGCCTTACTTCTCAATTTTAGTCAAAGAAATAAAACTACTTGAATACCTCAAATTAAATAAACACAGGAATATCAGTATATATATATATATATATATATGCATTCAAATGTAAATGAGTTCTATTTTATTCCATATCTGAGTTTAGGAAGCTGACTTGCCTACTAACAACACTGTGAATGCCATCTTCCCGTGTCTTTGGGGTCTCATCATTCATTATTGATGCAATATTTTTGCTTTTTTTATTTCATTCTCTTGGTTGATGGCCCACAAAGAGCTGTGCTTTAAAGGCCCATCAGTGTAATTGTACAATTACATTTATCTACTCTGAATGCCTGAGACAGTCATTAGTCTTTTAAGGATTTAGAGTTTTATGATATCTGCTTATATTTTTTCTCATTATTTAATGTGTATGTATAGTCCATTTTTTTAAATTCAGTTATAAATCACAATTTTCTACTGTGATCAAGACCATGATTTATAATTTTTAGAAAATATTGGTAATAATGTGGAAGTCACAAAAACATGTGCAAAGGAGGATTTATAAAAAGCAGAGTAGAAACAACTAGAAATGCTTAATTAGAGAGGCCCACACAAGTTTGAGAAGAAAGAAAAACAGGAAAATCAACAGTAAAAAGGTGGAGCAGAATAATATATGCCCCTTGCTGTTTTGTCCTGTTTTATTCATACGTTTAAACACATGTTGATTCATTTAACATTTACTTAGAGTATATTCTATGAGTAAATCCTTATGTATTATACATTTGTAAACTTTTCATATAGTAAGAAATTTTATTACATGCTATTGATTTTAATAGACTGGGAACTAGGTTTGTTTGATGCACAGTTAAAAACAGGCAACTCTGTGTCTTGTGTGTATACACTTTCCTTTCTTTCTGCATTTGTATGTAGTATTTACAAACTTATTCATGAAACATTTTTGCCAAATTCTCTTCCATTTACAAATAGAAAGCACTTTCTTATCTCTGGTGGGAACTTTCTACAAGTATTGACTGTCAGAATTTGGCTGGAAGTGCATGGCCTGTAAGTAAGGTAATCTAACTAGAATGTTGGTTCAAAAAATTATCTCCCATAGATTCAAAGAATGTATTTCGGGGTTTTGTTTTTTTTTTTTTTTTTGAGACAGAGCCTCAAGCTGTCACCCTGGATAAAGTGCTGTAGCATCACAGCTCACAGCAACCTCCAATTCCTGGGCTCAAACGAGTCTCTTGCCTCCGCCTCCCAAGTACGACTGGGACTACAGGCGCCTGCCACAATGCCTAGCCATTTTTTGGTTGCAGCCGTCATTGTTGTTTGGCAGGCCTGGGCTGGATTCGAACCTGCCATTTCAGGTGTGTGCGGCTGGTGCCTTAGCCCGTTGAGCCACAGGCGCTGAGCCTGCTTTTTTTTTTTTGGTTGCATTTGCTGCTGTTGTCTAGCTGTCTAGCTGGCCCAGGCCAGGTTTGAACCTGCCAGCCCCAGTGTATGTGGCTGGCACCCTACTCACTGAGCACAGTCGCCACCCATTTTTGTTTTTGTTTTTGTTTTTGAGACAGAGTCTCACTGTGTCGCCCTCAGTAGAGTGTTGTACTGTCATAGCTCGCAGCAACCTCAAACTCTTGGGCTTAAGTGATTCTCTTGCTTCAGCCTCCCAAGTAGCTGGTATTACAGGTGCCCGCCACAAGGCCTGGCTATTTTTTTGTTGTAGTTATCATTGTTTGGCAGGCCTGGGCTGGGTTTGAACTCACCAGTTCTGGTGTATGTGGCTGGTGCCCTAACCGCTGAGCCTTTTTTTTTTTTTTTTTGAGACAGGGTCTTGCTGTATTGTCCAGGCTAGAGTGCTGTGTGACCTTAGCCTAGCTCATAGCAACCTCAAACTCCTGAGCGAAAGCAATCCTCCTACCTTGGCTGCCCAGAGGGATTAATGCTGTGAGCCATTAATGCTTGGCCTAGCTCCCTGATGCTTCTCACTGCTTAAGCTAACGTCTATTTGAGATCAGAACTCCCCAAGAGTCAGAGATGAGAGGCTGCGTTACCTGAGAAGGAACATATTTATATTGGGAAAATCTATCAGGAGAAAATTCAAGGCTACATGATGGTCAGGAGGTTGGTGGGATAGCTGACTACTAGACTGCAATCAGAAGTGACAAGAACAGTCAGTTTAGCTTACTAGAAAGGATTTTTAGCAATTAAAGCAACCTGGAATCCTATATCAAAAGTAAGAAGAGGAAATGTATTAGGGAAAAATGGAAGACCTACATTTGGGTTCAGAAATTCAAAGGTGCCTTCTGGGTTAATCGTTATTCACCTGAAAACACCCCTAAGGGCTGGGCGAGGTGGCTCAACCTATAATCCTAGCACTCTGGAAGGCTGAGGGAGGTGGATTGCTTGAGCTCAGGAGTTTGAGACCAGCCTGAGCAAGCACAAGACTTCATCTCTATTAAAAATAGAAAAACTAGCCGGGTGTTGTGGCAGACGCTTATAGTTCCAGCTACTCAGGAAGCTGAGGCAGGAGGACCACTTGGGAATAAGAGTTTAAGATTGCAAGGCTCGGCACCTGTGGTTCAATGGGTTAAGGCGCCAGCCACGTACACCTGAGCTGGCGGGTTTGAATCCAGCCTGGGCCCACTAAACAACATGACGGCTGCAACCAAAAAAAAAAAAAAAAAAAAAAAAAATGGCCGGGCGTTGTAGCGGGCGCCAGTATTCCCAGCTACTTGTGAGGCGGAGGCAAGAGACTCGCTTGAGCCCAGGAATTAGAGGTTGCTGTGAGCTATGATGCCACAGCGCTCTACCCAAGGTGACAGCTTGAGGCTCTGTCTCAAAAACAAAAAAAAGAGTTTAAGATTGCAAAAAAGGGCAGCGTTTGTGGCTCAATGAGTAGGGCGCCGGCCCCATATGCTGGAGGTGGTGGGTTCAAACCCAGCCCCGGCCAAAAAGAAAAAAAAAAAGAAAGATTGCAAAAAAAGGCTTGGCGCCTGTGGCTCAACAGGCTAAGGTGCCAGCCACGTACACCTGAGCTGGCGGGTTTGAAATCCAGCCCGGGCCCCCGCCAAACAACAATGACGGCTGCAATCAAATAAATGGCCGGCCGTTGTGGTGGGCGCCTGTAGTCCCAGCTACTTGGGAGGCGGAGGCAGGAGACTCACTTGAGCTCCGGAATTGGAGGTTGCTGTGAGCTGTAATGCCACAGCACTCTATCTGGGGTGACAGCTTGAGGCTCTGTCTCAAAAAAAAAAAAAAAAAAAAAAGATTGCAAAAAAAGAGAAAAAAAAAAGTTTAAGATTGAGGGCTGTGCCTGTGCTGGCCCCATAAACCAAGGGTGGCGGGTTCGAACCCGGCCCTGACCAAACTGCAACAAAAAAATAGCCGGGCATTGTGGTGGGTGCCTGTAGTACCAGCTACTCGGGAAGCTGAGGCAAGAGAATCGCCTAGACCCAGGAGTTGGAGGTTGCTGTGAGCTGTGACACCACAGCACTCCACCACAGGCAATAAAATCTGTCTCTTAAAAAAAAAAAAAAGGAGTTTAAGGTTACTGTGGGGTAGGCTAAGGGCACAGCACTCTAGCCCGGGGCAACAGAGTGAGACTCCATCTCAACAAACAACAACAACTATTAAAAAAAAAAAACACCCCTATGGACATTCTCCAACTCATGCTTGCTCCCCCGAGACCTTTCTCTTGGCTTCGCTGTCTCAGTCCTTCTGGAGATAAATCTACCCAGGATTTGGCCAAGTAGCGAATGGGGTCCCTGAAAGAATGAGCTAGCCCTGCCTCTCGCCCTTCGATGCCTTCAGCCAGGTAAGGACCCTCACTGCATATCAGCGCCATGTTCTTGGACTCAGCCTCCAGAACAATCAGTAGAAACACTGGAAGACTAGGCTCAGAAAATGGTCGAGCCAGGAGTGGAGCCAGCTGGGAACACAGCTGAGATCTGACTTCATCTGAAGATCACTTCAACAGCTAGAACTTTCTTCATTCCTTACACTATTTATTTTCTCTATTGGATTCTAATATACTCAGTCACTTTCTACCCTCCAGCCACTAATCTTTCTTGTGTTGTATCAGTTCACAAAATGGAACATAAAGCAAGAAGGAAAAAAAATACCCCTATGCATTTTAGGTGACAGCAAACTCTGAATGAAAGGCAAGTATAGAGACTGCCATGAGAGCTAATGTGGCCTCAGTCACAGAAAAATTTTTTGCCTAGGGGAAGAATCCAGGACTATTAAGGGAACAAGTCCATTTAGCAAAGTAGAGACTAGGGAGAGTGAGGTGTTATGGTGGGAGGAATTGAGAACTGTTATCAAATATCTGAATTTGTCCTAGGCAATTCTGGAGTTCAGAGTCAGGACAGAAGCATGCTACAAAGAACTTTCTAAAAAGTAGGACCTTTAGAAACTGAAACAGGGGCTCATGCCTATAATCCTAGCACTCTGGGATGCCAAGGTGGTTGGATTGCCTGAGCTCCCATGTTCAAGACCAGCCTGAGCAAGAACAAGATCCCATCTCTACAAATAGCCAGGCCTTGTGGTAGGTGCCTGTAGTCCCAGCTACTCAGGAGACTGAGACAAGAGAATGGCTTGAACCCAAGAGTTTGAGGTTGCTGTGAGCTGTGACACCACCACACTCTAACAAAGGCAACAAAGTGAGACTCTGTGTCAAGAAAAAAAATAAAGAAAGCAAGAAACTGAAACAGACTGCTTTATATAAAGAACTTAGTGTTTGGTCACAGGAGGCATTCAGCTAGAGGCCGACAGAGCTACCTGAGGAAGAGTGCCACGGAGCAGCGGCCTCAGTGGTGCACTGACCTACACAGCACCTGCAGCCTTCCAGCTAGACAGTGGTGCATGTCTCTGAAATCAGCTTCCTGTGGGAAGACATAGAGCTGACCCCCATTACCACGTGAGGTTAAATGCCAGAGAAAAAATGGAACATCTCTCCAGGGTGTGCATTTGGACCAACGTGTGATCCAGAAAAGCCCTGGCCCTGGCTCTCCAGACATTCAGATGTCCAGGTGCTCTAATGCTAACACCTCTCCTGTTCCCCACCCCCAGCCCCAACTCACCGGGAGATGGCAAAGAGACCAGTGAGCAGAGGGAGCAGCTTGAGGGTATCCTGGGGCAGGTAGGTGGAAAGCACGGCCAGGTTGAAGAAGTAGAGAATGAAGAGCTGGACTGACTGTGCCACGTACTGTCGGTGGATCTCCACCTCCCGCCGTGGCTCCCCAAAGGGCCGAAGGGCAGAGAAGCATAACAGGCTCAGCCCATACACCAGGAGCCCTGTGTGGGTTTGGGGAGGGGGGGGATACATAAGGTCAGAACAGGCAGGAAGGTGCAAGAGGATGTAAACAGGGGCAGGGTTTGTGGTGAATGGTGCACAAGCATGGGCTGTCTACACTGGGCAGAGTGGTCCTGGGAGGAGATGGGTCCTATAGAGCAGTAGGATGCAGGATGACCTGAAGGGAAGGAAAGTCCTCCTACCTCCCAAACCCACTTCCCAGATGCTCCCTTTCTTCTCACGGGACCCAGGCTCACCCAAGACGATGGGGAAAGTAGCAAAGACTCCACAGCGCAGTGTGTAGACCAGGCGGGAGCTCATGGTGGGCAGCCGTGGGGCATCAAAGGGCAGGAAGGCATAGGCCCCGTACAGGAGGCAGGGGAAGAGGACGAGTGCAGCTCCTACAGAGGCCACGGCCCTCAGCCCCTCACGACTTCCACAGCTCCCGCAGCCTCTGCAGGAATGGCCAGGTGGCCTCACCACTGCCTCAGCCCACTTGCATTCAGGGGGCTCAGGGTGGGTGGCCCGGGTGGGCAGGAAGGTCCGGCGCTCACCCTCGCTTGCCTCACAGCGCACGATGAGGTCTTCTTGGGGCCGCCGTTCAATGCACTGAAGGTCAATGGGCACGAAGGCTCGGGCAGCCTTTTCAGGCAGGAGGTTGGCATCATCTTCAGGCAGCTCTTCTAGCTTTGCAGGGGGTTCTAACTCAAGGGGCTCTGGCTCAATGTCCCGCCAGCCAGGGGGATCCGGGAATGGAGCACTGGGCTGGGGTCCGGACCCCCAGGGCAAGGTGGCAGCCTCACTTACTGTGCTGTCTAGACCATCCTCAGCCCCCTCGGTGGCTGTGGGAGACCCAGCTGAAGTGTCCATTCTGAGAGACTCAGTTCCTGGGGACTCGCCCCCACCTTCCCCTTCTGGCTGCCGCCCATTGGGGACCAAGGCCTGGGGCGGGCTCTTCTCCAAGGCCTCAGAACCCTTCACTTCCAGCAGGGCCAGGCTCTCAGGTTCTGTCATCCTGGAGCCTCAGTTTCAGAGTCTACCACAAGGTTATGTCATCCTGGAGAAAAGGGAGGAAGCTGCTAGAGACCCCTGTCTTCTGGCCCTTAGGATGGGCTGACAGACCTGAAACTCTCTAGGGCAACTGATCTCATGGGTTTTAGCTCCTTCTGGAATCTTAGGGAGAACAAGGCAGAGGACGGTGTTGAAACAGAGGGAGGAGAGAGGGAAGTGAGCAGTGAAATAGAGGCCCTTTCAACATCAAGTGCTGTCCAAAGGAGGTGAGTCAGGGGGCACAGGTCCTGGCAGCTGTGGCCTTAGTCAGTCTCCACCCACACATTTTACCCCCTCCACCAAAACCCCTGGAGTCATGGCCACCCTAATGCAGGAATGGGAAGGACAGGAGGTATCTAGAACTTTGCCAAGAGTTTCTTTCCCACAAAAGATCTTCCTGTGGACAGAGAAGCTTTCCCTCCACCATCTCATTTCCCCTTCTCTCTTCAGATCCCCAACTAGAACACTCCTGGCAACTAATACCAGTAATCTGCCAGCAAATCTGTCCCATGGAGCTGGCAGTTGCAATGTGTACCTTGTCCTTTGATCCGTACTTGGTCACTGTCCAAACTCCTCACTAGCCCACCTCATCTATCCCCGCAGGGCCTGGGGCTGTTCATTCTGACTTTTAGGTCTAACATGGCTGTTTCCCATGTCTTCTCTCCTGCTTTTCTCCCCTCCCTGCTGCCCTCCATCTCATTGTTTCTGGATGGGACTGATTTCCCCTTGTCTCTTCAAAGGCCCTCCTACCCTTGCCATGTGGAATCATGACACCCTCTTACTTTTCATCTGGAGAGAGGTGAAGGGTCCCCAGTGTCCAGGAAGCAGCTACCCAGCTCCCTGCTAACTCTGCAAGTATTTCTGACTGTCCCCTCCCTTTACTTGTGTCTCCAAACCTGTCTGACCAGAGCAGGTGGGGCCCAGATTAAAGGGGCAGGCCCTGCCTTGCTGAATCTGCCGACAGAAAAAAGCACTTAGAGGACATCATCCTTTCCCCCCTTTTTAGTTTTCTTTTTTTTAGAGACAGAGTCTCATTTTATTATTATTATTTTGGAGACAGAGCCTCAAGCTGTCACCCTGGATAGAGTGCCGTAGCATCACAGCTCACGGCAACCTCCAATTCCTGAGCTCAAACGATTCTCCTGCCTCTGCCTCCCAAGTAGCTGGGACTACAGGTGCTGGCCATTTTTTGGTTGCAGCCATCATTGTTGTTTGGCAGGCCAAGGCTAGATTCAAACCTGCCAGCTCAGGTGTACATGGCTGGGCCTTAGCCGCTTGAGCCACAGGCACCGAGCCCAGAGTCTCACTTTATTGCCCTCAGTAGAGTGCTGTCGCGTCACAGCTCACAGCAACCTCCAACTTTTGGGCTTAGTCAGTTCTCTTGCCTCAGCCTCCCGAGTAGCTGGGACCACAGGTGCCCGCCAAAACGCCCAGCTATTTTTTTGTTGCAGTTTGGCCACGGCCAGGTTCGAACCCACCCTGCCCACGGAGACATAGGCGCCGCCCGCTCCCCTTTTTATTTTTCATATATCCTCTTGCCAAAGGAATCTTTTTTGAAAGTGGAGGTGCATTTGGGCATAAATGTTAAGTTCATATTCTAGGCACCTGGAATTCATGAGTTCCCAGCTCAGGAAAGCAAAGAGGGAATAGGTTGGGAGACCCAGAAAAGAGATAAACTTTGTATATTTATTCACTCAGTAAATATTTATTTATTTATTTATTTGAGACAGAGCCTCAAGCTGTCACCCTGGATAGAGTGCTATGGCATCACAGCTCACAGCAACCTCAAATTCCTGGATTCAAGCCAGTTTCTTGCCTCTGCCTCCCAAATAGCTGGGACTACAGGCGCCTGCCACAACGCCTGGCCATTTTTTTTTTTGGTTGCAGCCACCATTGTTGTTTGGTGGGCCTGGGCTGGATTCGAACCCGCCAGCTCAGGTGTACCTGGCTGGCGCCCTAGCCCATTGAGCCACAGGCACCCAGCCTCAGTAAATATTTATTGAACTCCAGTTATTAGTTAGGCATTATGCTAAACACAGACACAGAAAAGAACAAGATGACAGCCAAAGTCTCTCCCTCAAGAAGTTTATACTCTATGAGCGTAACATAATAAAGAAGCTGAGCAATTCAATCACTTAGTTACAGCAGGGAAGACTTTGATAAGATATTTGAGCTGGGGCGGTGCAGCAGGTTCAAACCCAGCCCCGACCAAAAGCTGCAAAAAAAAAAAAAAAGGGGAAAAAATTATCAAAAGACATTTGAGCTGATATTTGAAGGTAAATCAGTATTATGAGTGTTTTAAGCAAAGAAACAAGTGAAGGACCAATGGGTGGGAAAGACAAGCTGTTTCAGGGACAGAAAGAAGGTGGATGGCTGTAGCCTGGAGCATAGTGGTAAAGGAGAATTTATGTTCCCATTACAATGTGTACAAAGGCACAAAAGCCCCTCATTTTTTTAGCTTAGGTTTAAGGTTAAAAGAGCAATAGGAACTAAGTTAAATAGGATGTGATCTTTCCAATGTGAGGATCAAGGGTCAGAAAGGTGAGGGAGTGGCTTCTCATTCCTGAGACTTTCTCCCTGAAGTCATTCGGACTTTGTGAAGGCAGGGACAGTGTCTAGCTTGATCATTTCAGTGTCCCCAGAATCCAGCACTATGACTAGAAGACAGCAGGACTCCAATAAGTGTTTCCTGGGCTGGCAAGAGATGGACAAATTAGCCGGAAATCTTTGGAAGGAGGAGCTGAAGAGCAGAGGCGCTTCTACAAATTGTCTTCCAAGGCCTTAGTTCTACGTGATGCTTGAACCTTTCCAAGGGAACTTTCACATGCACTTTTTTGGTTTGTTTAAATTACGGGAAAAAAGGAGAACTGTAGTCATTTTAACCAGTAATCTCAAAGAGGCTTGCTTAAAATGAGGAGGCGGTGAAGGAGCGGGCAGAATGGACCAGATAACCACTACAGCCCAAAGCAACGTCACAGTCCTCGCTGTGCACCCACATGTCCTGATACACTTAGCTGCGGCCGCTTCACAGGGTCCACTGTCAGTTTTTTGACAGTTTTGCCAATAAAGTTTTGCGCAAGGGCTTGGAGAAGCCGGGAAAGAGGCCAATCAGCCCAGAGTTAGTTCTGGCAACTTCCCGGGAGGGAAAACTAATTTCGCGAGATTTGGTAGCAGCAGGCCACTGGCCTGCAACTGTGCGGCCGCTATCGCGAGACTTCGCAGGCGGAGGAGGAGCTGTCGCGGACAGCCGCCTCACAGCGATGGCGGCCGAGCAGGGCCGGCGGCGGTGGCGGCTGCGGCACTGGCCGGGGACAGCAGTGGTGGCGGTAGTGGTGGGCGGCGGGGGCTTGTGACCGGGAGCCGCCCCCGGACCCGGGCATCATGAGCCAAGGCCCCCCCCCAGGGGAGAGCGGCGAGCCCGAAGCAAAGGTCCTCCACACCAAGCGGCTTTACCGGTGAGAGGGGCCGGGGCGTGAGTGCGGCGGCCGGGGGCCGCGGGGGGCCGGGAGGGGCGGGGCCTCTCGGCGGGCGGGGCTCGGGGGCCGGCTGGGCTGCGGGCGAGGGCGGAGGGTGCAAGTTCGGAGCCGGGCGCCGTCCTCGGATGCAGCTGAAAGGAGGATTGGGTGGGTGGAGGTTTGCGGAGAAGCACGTGGGGGAGTCTCCTCCGCGGCGAGCTTAGCCAGCGGGAGGCTTTGCGGAGTCGGGGTGATGGTGTGGGGCTGGGGCCGGAAAGATTGGGTGGGTGAGGGTGGGGTCACAGAGGGCGATACACCCGGAAGGGAGCGGTGCTTAGAACTCTGTAGGACTCCCTGGGAGGGTCCTGGACTGAAATTCTAGAGAGCCGGGTTTGGGTCCTTGCTTTGCCACTCTTTCACTGGATGACCTTGGGCGTCATTTTCCTTATCCTTAAAAGGAGAGATTCGGATCGAATGTGCTCTGATGTCCCATATAGCTCTAATCCGGGGGAGTCTGAATGAGAAGAAAGGAGCTAGAAGACTAGTTGTGGTGCCCTGCAAGGGCCATGCGGGATTTTGGGTCCAGTGAGCCCATTCGGGGCACCTGGGGACTCCTGAGTCCTGCCTTCCTCCCAGCCTTATGACTACGGTCTCTTGCCAGGCAACTTCCATTCCTGGTTTCTGATTTCTGTAGTGCCACCCACACTCCTCAAGTCATATCTTCAGTCCTTCAGCCCTCTGTGGGGAATAGGCCAGTAGGAGCTCCTCCTACCCTGGGTGGAGGTTGTTTGTATAGGTCAGCTCGAATATGGGCTCAAAAACTGGATCAAAATACAGTGAAACAGAGATTAAGTTGAATTTTTCTGACTTCTAGTAGAGAGTAGGGTTTGGGGTTTTCATTTCACTCAGTCTCTGTGGAACAGGGGTGTTCCCATGAGAAGACTACCCTCAGCCTTGGACACCATTTTGGCAGTGAAAGAGTCAGGAGCGTGTTGTCTTTTCCTCCATCCTACCTGCTCTGGCTTTGTAAGCCAGAAGGAATATAGACTTCTCTAGAAATAGAAAAGTGATCCAATCTGGCAGTCCCAGAGTTCCCACAGTGGACTGCCCCAAGCTGTCCCCAGGCTGGGGGTGGCACGTGTGTTTCCATCATGCTACCAAGGTGTCAGTGCTGCCTGACAGAGAGCGTGGGCAGCATCTGCAATGTTCCTTACTTGTTTCCAACTTTGAGGGATGGCTTTGGTCATCCTTTTAATTGTCCTAATTGTCCTCAAATATGGTTCTTTCTCAAACCAGTACATTCACAGAACTGACTGAACTGAGCTGTTGTGTTTACTTGAGTGGTTTACTTGGGTGAACATGGGTGTCTGCCTGTAATTGTGTGTTGTTGGCTTTGAGCTGGGTAGAAATTTGAGGCACCCAGTCTCTGTTTTTATTATTTATTGTGGTAGTGATTGGTGGAAGGAAGGTCTGATTTCTCTCTCCAAGATAATTGTATTATTAGACTATAAACTTGTCACTGTCAGTTTCAAAAGTTTGAGAAACTCCCACAGCTTGCTTTTTCTCTGATCCAAGATTCTGAAATGTTTTAAGTCAGTCAGAAGAAAAGACAGCAGGAGAAGTGATGCTGGAAGGGACACGAGCACCAATTAGTTCATTAGGCCAATTATTTATTTATTTATTTGAGACATCAAGCTGTTGCCCTGGGTAGAGTGCCGTGGCATCACATCTCAGAGCAACTTCCAACTCCTGGGCTCAAGCGATTCTCCTGCCTCTGCCTCCCAAGTAGCTAGGACTACAGGCACCTGCCACAATGCCCAGCTATTCTTCAATTGCAGCCGTCATTGTTAGCGGGCCTGGGCTGAATTCGAACCCGTCTGCTCAGGTGTATGTGGCTGGCGCTTTAGCTGCTTGAGCCACAGGCGCTGAGCCTAGTTATTTTTATTTTTATTTTTTTTCTAGAGACAGAGTCTCACTTTATTGCCCTCAGTAGATTGCCGTAGCGTCACACAGCTCACAGCAACCTCCAGTTCCTGGGCTTAAGCAATTCTCTTACCTCAGCCTCCTGAGTAGCTGGGACTACTGGCGCCCACCACAACGCCCGGCCATTTTTTGGTTGCAGCCGTCATTGTTGTTTGGCAGGCCCAGGCTGGATTCGAACCTGCCAGCTTAGGTGTACGTGGCTGGCGCCTTAGCCCGCTGAGCCACAGGTGCCAAGCCAACATTTTTCTTTCCTTAATACTGTGCTAGGCCTAGAATTACAATAGTGAATGAGAACCAAGACTAGTTTTGGGGGCGGTGCCTGTTACTCAATGGGTCTGGTTCCAGCCCCATATACTGAGGGTGGTGTGTTTAAACCCGCCCCTCAGCCAAACTGCAACAACAACAAAAAAATAGCTGGGCGTTGTGGCTGGTGCCTATAGTCCCAGCTATTTGGGAGGCTGAGGCAAGACTACTGAGCCACAGGTGCTGCCCTAGTTTTTCTATTCTAGTTTTAGCAGAGACCAGGTCTCACTTTTGCTCGGGCTGGTCTTAAACGCATGAACTCAAGCAATCTACCCACGTCAGCCTCTCAGAGTGCTAGGATTAAAGGCATGAGCCATTGCACCTGACCGCAGATCTACACTTTTTGTTTTTTAGAGACAGAGTCTCACTTTATTGCCTTCGGTAGAGTGCCGGGCATCACAGCTCACAGCAACCTCCAACTCCTAGGCTTAGGTGATCTCTTGCCTCAGCCTTCTGAGTAGCTGGGACTACAGGCGCCCACCAGAACGCCTGGATATTTTTTTGTTGCAGATTGGCCAGGGTTGGGTTCAAACCCACCACCCGCGGTATATGGGGCCAGTGCCCTATCTACTGAGCCACAGGCGCCTCCCCTTTCCTCTTTTTTTTTTTTTTAGACAGAGTCCCACTTGGTCATTCTTGGTAGGAGTGCACTGTGGCGTCACAGCTTACAGCAATCTCCAGCTCTTGGACTTAGGCAATTCTCTTGCCTCAGCCTCCCAAGTAGCAGGGACTACAGGTACCCGGCTATTTTTTTTTAACACAACGGCTGGCTATTTTTTTTTTTTTTTACATCACTTTATCACCCTCGGTAGAGTGCCGTGGCTTTACAGCTCACAGCAACCTCAAACGCTTGGGCTTAAGCGATTCTCTTGCCTCAGCCTCCCAAGTAGCTGGGACTACAGGTGCCCGCCATAACGCATGGCTGTTTTTTTGTTGCGGTTTGACTGGGGCTGGGTTTGAACCCACCACCCTCGGTTTATGGGGCCGACGCCCTACCCACTGAACCACAGGCGCACCTGGCTGTTTTTTGTTGCAATTTCACTGGGGCTGGGTTTGAACCCGTCACCTTTGGTATATGGGGTCGGTGCCCTACAGCTACAGGTACCGCCCCACCTCCTCTTTTTTGTTGCATTTGTCATTGTTGCTTCAGCTGGCCTAGGCTTTGTTCGAACTCTCCAGCCCCAGTGCATGTGGCCAGTGCCCTACCCACTGAGCTGCAGGCACCACCCTATTATCACCATTTTTATTGATGTAGTAGCCAAGGCTTTAAGATGTTAGATAGTTTGCCCAAAGTCACAGAGTTAGTAAGACAGAGCTAGTGTTCAAAACCCTAGATTTTCTGCCTGGCATCACAGCCAGCACTCTTCCCATTAGGAGAACTATCCTCTCATATTACAGAGTTTATCTACCTTGACAATGTTGACATTTGGGGCAGGGACATTTCTTTTTCTTTTTTTTTTTGAGACAGAGCCTCAAGCTGTCACCCTGGATGGAGTGCCGTGGCATCACAGCTCACAGCAACCTCCAATTCCAGGGCTCAAGTGAGTCTCTTGCCTCCGCCTCCCAAGTAGCTGGGACCACAGGCGCCCGCTACAACGCCCCGCCACTTTTTGGTTGCAGCCGTCATTGTTGTTTGGGGGGACCCGGTCTGATTTGAACCTGCCAGCTCAGGTATACGTGGCTGACGCCTTAACCCGCTGAGCCACCGGCGCCAAGCTGGGGCAGGGACATTTCTTTGTTGTAGTAGGCCGTTGTGTATTACAGGATGGTCAGTAGTGTCTACTAAATGCCGATAGCAATCCACCTCCCCCCAATTTTGATAACCACAAGTGTCTCCGTTATTGCCAGATGTCCCCTGGTAGAGGGAGGGTGCCATGTCGGGATGGAGATTGTGTTCATATTGCTTTGTGCAGAGCTCAGTTTGCAGCCTTTTCCTTATTTCCTCACCTCTAATGCTTGAGCTGTCTCAGTGTGCCAGCATCCTGGTGGATCTGCACATGGCTTAGAGGTTGAGTTGTTTGCTTGTTTTTCCCTGCAGGGCCGTGGTGGAGGCTGTGCATCGACTTGACCTCATCCTTTGCAATAAAACCGCTTATCAAGAAGTGTTCAAACCAGAGAACATTAGCCTGAGAAACAAGTAAGCTAGAGACTCTAAATCATAAATCTTTACTCTTTCCTTACTTAGAAAACCTGGAAACCTTGTCGGATACATAAATAGAGGCTCTCTGTCTATGCATGGTGCCACAATGGACTATAAAGTCTCTGGCCTTCCTAATAGAGGAGATGGAGATCCCTCATTATATCAGCAACTTCTACCTTACACAGACTGGTGGCATGAGAGTGCGTTTGACTTGAGAGAGGTGACCATAATGCAAAATGAAGGGAAAGAAAAAGGGAATAAAGGGTTCAGGGTTTCACTTTGTCACTCTCGGTAGAGTGCTGTGGCGGTGTCACAGCTCACAGCAACCTACAGCTCTTGGGCTCAGGTGATTCTCTTGCCTCAGCCTCTTGAATAGCTGGGACCACAGGCACCCGCCACAAAGGCCAGCCATTTTTTTGTTGCAGTTTGGCCGGGGCTGGGTTTGAACCCACCACCCTTGGTCTGTGGGGCTGGCACCCTACTCACTGAGCCACAGGCACCGCCCAAGATTCCACATATTTAAAACTTTTTTTTTTTTTGTAGTGATAGTCTCACTTTATCGCCCTCAGTAGAGTGCCATGGCGTCACACAGCTCACAGCAAACTCCAACTCCTGGGCTTAGACAGTTCTCTTGTCTCAGGCTCCAGTTTTCTGTTTTGCAGTTTGGCCGTGGCCAGGTTTGAACCCACCACTTTCAGCATATGGGGCCGGCACCCTACTCCATGAACCACAGGCGCCGCCCACTTTTTTTTTTTTTTTTTGAGACACAGTCTCACTTTATCATCCTTGGTAGAGTGCTGTGGCATCACATCTCATAGCAACTTCCAACTCCTGGGCATAGGTGATTCTCTTGTCTTAGCTTCCCAAGTAGCTGAGACTACAGGCACCCGCCACAACTGCTCGGCTATTATTTTATTTTATTTTATTTTATTTGAGACAGAGTCCCACTGTGTCGCCCTCAGTAGAGTGCTGTGGCGTCACACATCTCACAGCAACCTCTAACTCCTGGGCTTAGGTGAGTCTCCTGCCTCCACCTCCCAAGTGGCTGGGACTACAGGCGCCTGCCACAAGGCCCGGCCATTTTTTGGTTGCAGCCGTCATTGTTGTTTGGTGGGACGGGCTGGATTTGATCCTGCCAGCTCAGGTGTACGTGACTGGTGCCTTAGCCCATTGAGCCACAGGCGCCTAGCCTCAGCTATTTTTTTTGGTTGCAGTTTGGCTGGGGCCGAGTTTGAACCCGCTACCCTTGTTATATGGGGCTGGTGCCCTACCCACTGAGCCACAGGTGCTGCTACATATTAAAAACATTGTTACTGGACGCTGACCACATACACAGGAGCTGCCAGGTTCGAACCAGGCCCTGGCCTGCTAAACAACGACTACTACAATAACAGTAACAAAAAAAATAACTGGGTGTTGTGGTGGGCGCCTGTAGTCCCACCTACTTGGGAGGATGAGATAAGATAATTGCTTAAGCCCAAGAGTTTGAGGTTGGTGTGAGCTATGATGCCACAGCTCTCTAAGGAGGGAGACATAGTGGGACTCTGTTTCAAAAAAAAAAAAAGTAACAAAAAAACAAAACATTGTTACTGGGGCCAGGTGTGGTGGCTCAGGGCTGTAATTCTAGCACTCTGGAAGGTGGAGGTGGATAGCTTGAGCTCACAGGTTCGAGACCAGCCTGAACAAGAGTGAGATCCTGCCCTTAAAAATAGGTGGAAATAGCTTGGAGTTGTGGCGGGCGCCTGTAGTCCCAGCTACTTGGGAGGTGGAGGCAGGAGTAGAGTAAGAGAGGCTGAGGCAAGAGAATTGCTTGGGCCCAAGAGTTTAAGGTTGCTGTGAGCTAGGACGCCACATACTCTACCAAGGGTGACTAAGTGAGATTCTCTCAAAAAAGTAAAAAAACCATTGTTACTGCTTCTTCTGAGGCAAGAGAATTGCTTGGGCCCAAGAGTTTAAGGTTGCTGTGAGATAGGACGCCACGTACTATACAAAGGGTGACTAAGTGAGATTCTCTCAAAAAAGTAAAAAAAAACATTGTTACTGCTTCTTCTGTCTTTTGGGGCTCCCACTGCCTTTTTAGACTGCTGTTGTAGATGTCTGACCCAGGATATCTCTTGGGAGGCACTGATCTCTGTTGGTGGGCACACAAATGTTACAGCACATGAATCCTTGCCTCCTTGCCCTTAATTTTGTGTCCTTTACCAAGGGATGGGTGGTTTGTCTCATGCTCTCCTACACCCTCCCAGGTTGCGTGAGCTCTGTGTCAAGCTTATGTTTCTGCACCCGGTGGACTATGGGAGGAAGGCTGAGGAGCTACTGTGGAGAAAGGTATATTACGAAGTTATCCAGCTTATCAAGACGAATAAAAAGGTAAGGAAAGGTCCTAGAACTTGGGAAGAAACATGTTTAAAGAGGGGAAGCCTGAGAAGTAAGAGATAGCTAGGAAAGTAGGGAGATAGGGATGAAGGAAGAGACAGCAGAAGGGAGGGAGGGAATGAGGTGTAATTAGGGTTGGAGAAAGAGGGCAGCCTGGACCCAGGTCCCAGACCAGAGAGCTGGAGCTGAGAGTGTCGGGTAACTTGTGAGTGAGAGGAGATGAAGAGGAAGTTCCAGAGCTAAGAAGATATGTGTGAGGGGAAAATAGGACCCTTAAGCTTTTGCTTAGTTCCCCTCTTTCCCTTCCTACTCTGCAGCACGTCCACAGCCGGAGCACTCTGGAGTGTGCCTACAGGACACACTTGGTTGCTGGCATTGGCTTCTACCAGCATCTCCTTCTGTACATCCAGTCCCACTACCAGCTTGAACTGCAATGCTGCATTGACTGGACCCACGTCACCGACCCCCTCATAGGTCAGTGAGACCTGAGAGGAGGACGTGAGCAGGTTCTTACGCCTCCACTTCTGGCCTTCTTATCCCTTAGGGCTCATGTATCATGCGGCCCAGGCAGGCAGAGAGACTTCCAGCAAGACCTACAGATGGTTTGCAAAGTTGAAATTTATCCAAACAATTATATGAGTTAGGGTAAAAATTTTAAGGAAAGAGAGACACCTGGGATTGTGGACTGATGCAGAGGCGGTGGGGAAGACAGAACGGTCTAGAGTAGGTATGGCACTGGAAGAGGGTGTTCATGATGTTTCTTTTCTTCTTCCAGTTGAATTTGGCTAGCACTGTTTCTTTAGACTTTAGGGATTATTTCTCAGTGTTTGATAAAAGTGTAGAAATCCTTAGAAACATTGGGAAAATTGTGGACAATTTTTCAAGATAGTGCACATCTTTTTTTCAGTAAATTGAGACACTGCCAGCTATAATTTTACCTCTTTTTCTAGTTTTCTCTTCAGATCAGCCACCCTTTAGAACTCCTTTCCTGGCTCGGCGCCTGTGGCTCAATGGGCTAAGGCGCCAGCCACGTTCATCTAGCTGGCAGGTTCAAATCCAGCCTGGGCCTGCCAAACAACAATGACGGCTGCAACCAAGAAATGGCCAGGCGTTGTGGTGGGCGCTTTTAGTCACAAGTGCTACTTGGGAGGTGGAGGCAGGAGACTCGCTTGAGCCCAGGAATTGGAGGTTGCTGTGAGCTGTGTCTCTCCAGGGTGACAGCTTCAGGCTTCGTCTCAAAAAAAAAAAAAAACTGGGCGGCGCCTGGGGCTCATCGAGTAGGGCGCCAGCCCTGTATACCAAAGGTGGCGAGTTCAAACCCGGCCTCGGCCAAATTGCAAAACAGAAAAATAGCCGGGCGTTGTGGCAGGTGCCTATAATCCCAGCTACTCGGGAGGCTGAGGCAAGAGAATCGCCTAAGCCCAGGAGTTGGAGGTTGCTGTGAGCTGTGTGACGCCACGGCACTCTACCAAGGGCGATAAAGTGAAACTCTGTCTCTACAAAAAAAGAGAGAAAAAAAAAAGAACTTCCCCAGCTCTCCTTGCTTTCTGTGTTTCCTTATATATATTCATGCCCCCATCCCTTAATGGGACACATGCACCACACGGCAGCATTCTCCAGTCAGAAGCAGAGGATCTGTGTTTTCCGTATTTTATTTTATTATTATTGTTGTTGTTTTTAGAGGTAGAGTCTCACTCTTGTCACATACTGCTGTGGTGTCAGCCTGGCTCACAGCAACCTCAAACTCTTGGATCCATGCTATCCTCCTGCTTCAGCCTCCCAAATAGCTGGGACTATAGGTACCTATCATGCCCAGCTAGTTTTTATCTTATTAGTAGATATGTGGTCTTGCTCTTGCTCAGGCTGGTCTCAAACTCCTGTGCTAAAGCAATCTTCCTACTTTGGTCTCAAGAGTGCTAGGATGGCCAGGCATGGAGGCTGAGGCAGGTGGATTGCCTGAGCTCATTGGTTTGAGACCAGCCTGAGCAAGAGCGAGATCCCATCTCTAAAAAATAGTTGGGTGTTATGGCGGGCATTTGTAATCCCAGCTACTTGGGAGACTGAGGCAAGAGAATCGCTTAAACCCAAGAGTTTGAGGTTGCTGTGAGCTGTGTTGCCATGGCACTCTACCAAGGGCAATAAGCTAAGACTCTGTCTCCAAAAAAAAAAAAGTGCTAGGATTACAGGCATGAGCCACTGCGCCCAGCCGCATTTTAAAACACTTTCCAAAAACAAAACAACCTTATTCTAAGACAGTGTCTACAGGCTTTACCAAATAGCCAAAGGGATCCACAGCTCAAAACAAAACAAAAGATTACTTCGGGCTTGGCGCCTGTAGCTCAGTGAGTAGGGCGCCAGTCACATACACTGAGGCTGGCGAGTTTGAGCCTGGCCTGGGCCTGCTAAACAACAATAACAACTGTAATGAAAAAATAGCCAGGCATTGTGACAGGTGTCTGTAGTCCCAGCTACTCAGGAGGCTGAGGCAAGAGAATCACTTAAGCCCAAGAGTCTGAGGTTGCTGTGAGCTGTGACTCCACAGCGCTGTACTGAGGGCAACATAGTAAGACTCTGTCTCAGAAGAAAAAAAAATGATTACTTCAAAGGATTAATTCCCCAAACCATTTTAGTTTTCTCTTCATTGATATTTTCTTCATTCAGTTAACTGCGAAGTATCTGTAGAAAAGAAACATCAAGAAGAGTTTTTCAGAATGGGAGGTACACACCTCGGAGGTAGGCTTTAGGTGGCTGATCTGAAGCCTCCTGAATCTTGCCTCTGCCACTTACCAGCTGTGTGACTTTGAGTTCCTCATCTGTAAAACAGGAGTAGTAAGAGTATCCTCATAGGGTTGAAGATTAACTGAGTTAATACTGTAGAACTGTCAGACCAGTACCTGGCACGTGGGAAAACTGCTTCCCAAACATCAAAATAAAACAAAGGAGAACTGAAGCCATGTTCATATAAATGATCTTCTGAGTCTTGCTTGGCTCAATGTATCCCACAATATACATGAGAAATAGGAAAACTGCCTCCCAAGGAGCTCACACTCTCTGACTGGTATTTATAAGGCAGCTTGAGTGAAGGTATCTTTGGCTTTTGCCGTTACTAGTCCTCAAACTTGCTTTTCTTCTTATAGGCAGACTTTCCAATAGGCCACCTTCTCCATGGACCTCCTCTAGGCAGAAGCAGGGCAGATGCCCTGGCATCATTCGCGTTCCATTCTTGGGCAGGCCAGTTTCCCATCCCACTCAAGCCTTTTGCCTTTTGCCTTTGTGTTAGTATCTTCTGTATAAGGCACCTTCTTGACACTCGAGCCTCATCTCTTCCTCCTTGTTTTAGCTTTCTGATTATGGCTTCCTCGGATGCCATCCTTCTTTGAGGGCCCTAGTCTTTCAGTTTCTTTCTTGTCCTGTGATTGAATCCTACCTGTGAATCTCTGTGTCCCTATCTGTGTCTACCTGTGGTCCTCTGTGTCTCCCTATGTCCTGGATGAATATTTTCTATGCCTCAGAGAGGCAGAAGGATAGAGTTCCAAAGCTGGCCCTGGATTCTTGATCTCCTTTCTATACACAGAAAGGGTATTTTCCTGTAGGTTGGGGGCAGAGGAATGGGCTCATAAATCTTTTTTTTCCCTTAGGTTGCAAGAAGCCTGTGTCTGCCTCAGGGAAGGAGATGGATTGGGCACAGATGGCTTGCCACCGATGTCTAGTGTACCTGGGGGATTTGTGTAAGAATCTGCACTTTTGATTTTCTCTTTTGGGCTATAGGGCAGGCCAACCTTTACATGATCAGAGAGCAGGAAGAGTAGTTTGGCCTCTGCTAACTTTTTCCTCCAGTCTGCCTCAGTGGTCTTTTCATTGTTCTATGAGGCAAAAATCAGTGAATACAGAAAAAGGTACATCTCTTGGAGCTTTAAGAAAGTCAGGATGAGGCTCGGCGCCTGTGGCTCAGTGGGCTAAGGCGCCAGCCATGTACACCTGAGCTGGCGGGTTCGAATCCAGCCTGGGCCTGCCAAACAACAATGACGCTGCAACCAAAAAATGGCCGGGTGTTGTGGCAGGTGCCTGTAGTCCCAGCTACTTGGGAGGCGGAGGCAAGAGACTCGCTTGAGCCCAGGAATTGGTTGCTGTGAGCTGTGATGCCATGGCACTCTGTCCAGGGTCACAGCTGGAGGCTCTGTCTCAAAAAAAAAAAAAGATGATACCTCTATTTAAGTAATGGGGTAGGAAGATTTTAATTTGATATTACTGTGCTTTGAGGGTTTCTTTTAACTTTATGGACTCCTAGATGAATAGGAACTTCAACGGGATAGAAATTGAAGTTAGACCTCAGGAAGGATTTATCTGCCTGACAAATGTTGCAAAGATGGAAAAGTACTGCCTTGCTATGGCCTCTGGGCCTATAATCCTGATAGGCAGTAGTTCTTCATTAGACTGCTGTGTGGCTGCTGGGTTATCTTTTATCGTGTTAGAAATCCTATTTTTGCCCCCACCCCATTCCTGTACCCTTCACAGGCAGTGTTTGCAGAGAATCAGCTGTTTCCTGTTAGACCAGAGTGTTATCAGTAATGTCTTCTCTCTAGAATTGAGCAGTTATGTTCCAGAACCATTTAACAGCGTTCTTGAAATAGTTATATATGTTGCAGCTTCCCTTTCTTGGGGAGAGGTAATCAAGAGAGTATTTACTTTACAAACAGTAAATATTCTTGTATTCTTTACATTTTGAACTTACCAGCAAAGAAGAAAGCGTTGAACAATTTGTCCATGGTCATGCAGATTTAGGGCTGTGCCAGAGACCCCATCAACCTGCCTCCTTGCTCACGTGCTTTCCTCCCAGGCTCCTGTTTCAGCTCCTCAGAGTGGACTCCCAGATGGCGGGATGAGGGTTTTCTGGAACATGGAATCATGGCATTTTCCTTCTTTCTCCTGCAGCACGATACCAGAACGAATTAGCTGGTGTAGACACCGAGCTGCTAGCTGAGAGATTTTACTACCAGGCCCTGTCAGTAGCTCCCCAGATTGGTGAGTGGACCCATTCTGGGACCTCCCAACCCAGTCGGATTTTCTAAAAGGAAGACAATGTTGTTTAGATGGTGAGCAGGTCATGTTCACGTCCCCAGCCCCTCCTCACCCTTGCTCTCTTACATCACCTTGGTTTCACATTCTTCCTGTGTAACACACTCAGAAGCGGGTGGAAGGGGAAGAGAAGTGGGAAAGTTTTGAACTAAGAGGGATGGAAGCAGAAGAGAAGGAAGAGAGAAAGTGGCTTCCTCTCCTTGAGTTCTCTGTAGGAAGAGAAGCTTTCATACTTTAGTTGCCTCTCAGGAGATGAGAAGGGGTAAGACTTTATGGGGGCTCAACACCTGTAGCTCAGCAGCTAGGGCGCCAGCCTGGGCCTGCCAAACAACAGTGACAACTCCAACCAAAAAATAGTGGGGCATTGTGGCAGGTGCCTGTAGTCTCAGCTACTTGGGAGGCTGAGGCAAGAGAATTGCTTGAGCCTAAGAGTTTGAGGTTGCTGTGAGCTGTGATACCACGGCATTCTATTGAGGGCAACAAAAGGAGATGCTGAAGCAGCTAAGGCACCAGCCACATGCACTGAGTGTGGTGGGTTCGAACCCAGCCCGGGCCTGCCAAACAACTACAAATACAACCAATACAGCACTGTGGCAGGCACCTGTAGTCCCAGCTACTTGGGAAGTGAGGCAAGAGAATCGCTTAAGCCCAGGAGTTGGAGGTTGCTGTGAGCTGTGACGCCACAGCACTGTACCCAAGGTGACGGCTTGAGGCTCTGTCTCAAAAAAAACAAAACAAAAACCAAAACCCCTCCTTTACAGGGAGTTGTGGTGGTGGGGTTGGATGTTGAAGGAACACTCAGAGATGAGAGACTGATGGGATGGAAGAGAAGGTTCCACATAGTTCTGTCAACCTTTGAAGAGACACATGGGTGGCACCCCATCCATGTAGAAAACCCCTGGCAGATGAAGCAGGCACAAGCTGGAGGGAAGTAAGAAGCAGTCAGTAATCCTCTTAAAGCAGGGGTTCTTAACCTTCCTAATGCCACGGCCCTTTAATACAGTGCCTGTGGGTCACGACCCACAGGTTGAGAACTGCTGCTCTAAAGGAGCAGGACTAAGCTGCTCATTGCCTGAGATGTCAGTGTCACCTACAGACCCAGTGTTCTCCCCACAAGTTTCCTGATCTTAGCATTGGTTGTATCTGGCAGCTTTGAATGAGTTTTGTGGCTTCAGACTGGGTTCTCTTTCTCTCCAGGAATGCCCTTCAACCAACTGGGCACTCTGGCAGGCAGCAAGTACTACAATGTGGAAGCCATGTATTGCTATCTGCGCTGGTGAGTATTTGCCTGCTCTTTCCCCAGGCCTGGTTTTGTGCCCATATCATTCCTATTTTTCTTTTCTGTCTTCTCTTTTCTCCTTCTCCAGCTCTTGGCTGAAATTGATAGGAGAGTGCAAAAACCAAGGGTTCCCTCCATTTGGGTACCTTGGCACAGTCAAAATAGCCACTTGGGTTTGTAAGCACTTGGGCAGCTAAAAATAGCTACTGAATATACTATGCAGTATATAGATTTCTGTCTTCCTGAAGAGGGAAATAAATATGATATAGTTGGTAAAATGTTACCAAACTGGCCTCTGACAAGGACTTCAGAATTCCAAGCTTTGCTGTGTTTTTTTTTTTTTTTTTTTTGAGGCAGAGTCTCTCTATGTCACCCTCAGTAGAATGCTGTGGCATCACCGCTCACAGCAACCTTAAACTCTTGGGCTTAAGTGATTCTCTTGCCTTAGCCTCTCAAGTGGCTGGGACTATAGGCGCCCACCACAACACCCAGCTAGTTTTGGAGACAAGGTTTCCCACTGGCTCAGGCTGGTCTTTTATTTATTTATTTTTTTAAGAGAGAGAGTCTCAAGCTGTTGCCTTGGCTAGAGTGCTATGGTGTCATAGCTCACAGCAACTTCAAACTCTTGTGCTCAGGTGATTCTCTTGCCTCAGCTTCCCAAATAGCTGGTACTACAGGTGCCCACCACAACGCCCAGCTATCTTTTTTTTTTTTAGTTGTAGTTTTGTTTGGCAGACCTAGGCTGGATTCGAACCCACCAGCTTTGGTGTATGTGGCTGGCACCCTAGCCACTGAAGCTACAGGTGCTGAGCCTTAGCAAATGTTCTTTTTTTTTTTTTGAGACAGAACCTCAAGCTGTCACCCTGGGTAGAGTGCCATGGCATTATAGCTCAAGCAAGTCTCCTACCTCCGCCTCCCAAGTAGCTGGGACTACAGGCGCCTGGCACAACGCCCGGCTATTTGTTGGTTGCAGCCTCGTTGTTTGGCAGGCCAAGCTGGATTCGAACCTGCTAGCTCAGGTGTAGGTGGCTGGTGCCTTAGCCCGTTGAGCCACAGGCGCCGAGCCAGCAAATGTTCTTTTTTTAGAACATAGAGTCTCACTGTGTCACCCTGGGTAGAGTGCCGTGGCGTCACAGCTCACAGCAACCTTCACCTCTTAGGCTTAAGCAATTCTCTTGCCTCAGCCTCCCAAGTAGCTTGGACCACAGGCGCCCGCCCACAACCCCTGGCACTTTTTTTGTTTGTTTTTGCTTGTAGTTGTCATTGTTGTTTTGGCAGGCCCAGGCTGGATTCAAACCCGCCAACTCCGGGGCATGTGGCTGGCACCCTAGCTGCTGAGCTACAGGCTCCGAGCCAGCAAATATTCTATTTTTTTTTTTTAAAGGTACATATTCTTATCATAGGCTTTATTTATTTATTTATTTATTTTTTGTTTGTTTGTTTTATTTTTTGCCGTTGTTGGCTGGGGTCGGGTTTGAACCCACCACCTCTGATACATGGGGCTGGCGCCCTACTCATTTGAGCCACAGGCACCTCCCACAAATATTCTTAAAAGCTATTATATGGTGCTCCGTGCTTAAAGAAAGATGGATAGGCTTGGCGTGCCTGTGGCTCAATAGGCTAAGGCACCAGCCACGTACACCTGAACCGGCGGGTTCGAATTCAGCCTGGGTCAGCCAAACAACAATGACGGCTGCAACCAAGAAATGGCCAGGCGTTGTGGTGTGCGCCTGTAGTCCCAGCTACTTGGGAGGCGGAGGCAAGAGACTCGCTTGAGCCCAGGAATTGGAGGTTGCTATGAGCTGTGATGCCACGGCATTCTACCCAGTTCTACCCAGGGTGACAGCGTGAGGCTGTGTCTCAAAAAAAAAAAAAGAAAGATGGATAATGAAGTTAAGGTTATAACATAAAGTGGGATTGATTGTTTACTTTTTAGATACAGAGGAGAGAAAGATATCTTTACTCTGACTAATCTGAAAGTTGTGTGTGTATTTATCAGGAAAGAATGCTCAGGAGTCTTTGATCCTGAATGTACATGTGGAAGGTGAGGTGGGGCAGCCTGTGGTTACTTCACTAGTAACATGTTCCTTAAAGCCTCCACAGAAGGACATTTCCTGTCTTCCCCCTCTCTCCCTGCCAAGACTCAATAGCTCACCTCTGTGTCTCCTTCAGCATCCAATCAGAAGTGTCCTTTGAGGGGGCCTATGGGAACCTCAAGCGGCTGTATGACAAGGCAGCCAAAATGTACCACCAGCTGAAGAAGTGTGAGACTCGCAAACTCTCTCCCAGCAAAAAGCGGTGAGTGGGGCCTGTGGGTGGGAGGGGGCATCTTCCTCAGTTGGCACAGTAAGACCATAGGGCTCCTTTCATTTCAGATGTAAAGACATTAAAAGATTGCTGGTGAATTTTATGTATCTGCAAAGCCTCCTGCAGCCCAAAAGCAGGTGAGTGGAAGCCTACAAGCATGGTATCTGAACTCCAGCCATGATGGACCCTCTGCTACCTTGAAGGGACTATTGAGTTCTGTGTCATTTGAAATTCTCCAGCCAGTCGCTGGAGAACTTCAGTGGCATCCCTTAGGTCCACCCACGGTTCTTGGCCCATCTTCCTCTAGCAGAACAAAGTGGGTGCTTAGGTTGCGCTTGCAGCTCGATGGGTAGGGCACCAGTCACATACGCCGAGGTTGGCAGGTTTGAGCCTGGCCTAGGCCAGCTAAAACAGCAAGGACAACTGCAACAGCAACAAAAAATAGCTGGCATTGTAGCAGGCGCCTGTAGTCCCAGCTACTTGGGAGGCTGAGGCAAGAGAATTGCTTAAGCCCAAGAGTTTGAGGTTGCTGTGAGCTGTGACGCCACAGTACTCTACTCAGAGTGACATAATGAGACTCTGTCTCAAAAAAAAGACTGGGTACTTAAGAGATGTGGAAGAAGAGGTGACTGGGAAGCTCATCCACATGCTTCCCTGTTATGTCTGCTGTGGGGTCAGTCCTGCTCCCTCCCTTGATACCCTCTGAGGATCCCTGCAGGATCCCATAGTTCTTTCTCCAGTTCTGTGTCCCCACTTCCCCTCCAACCCCCACCACTGACCTTCCCTGTACTCTTGCTCCTCCACAGCTCTGTGGACTCAGAGCTCACCGCTCTTTGCCAGTCAGTCCTGGAGGACTTCAACCTCTGTCTCTTCTACCTGCCCTCCTCACCCAGCCTCAGCCTGGCCAATGAGGAGGAGGAGGAGTGTGAGAGTGGCTATGCTTTCCTCCCGGACCTTCTCATCTTCCAGATGATCATCATCTGCCTTATGAGTGTGCACAGTTTGAAGAGAGCAGGTACCTTCCCTGTGCCCCTCTCTTTTTCACTGGTTCTGGGATCCTCACTGCCCTTCTCTAAGGCTCTGTATTGATAAACTTCCTCCCACAGACAGTCCCTTCACTCCTGGTGTCACTGCTTGGCTTTGGGAATAAGGGCCAGGGACCCTGCCTTAGAGTGCTCCTGGTGAAGTGGCACTAGCCACAGTGTGTTTCACTTCCCATCCTCCTTCACCCTGCCTACAAACTTGCATACCTTCAGCCAGGACCCAAGTAGAGAGCAGAGGCAGGATACTTAGCCACGATCCAGACAATTCAGACCTTGCTGTTGGGAACACTTAGGCTGTTCTGGAAATGTTTTTGGCCTCAGGGTATGAGGAGCATGACTGGAAGAGAGGCAGGTAGAAGCAGGGCCAGTGTGAAGATACAAGTGGGAAGGAGCCTCAAAGCAGAGAGGCTCAGACAGGACAAAAGGATTTGCTCACAGGAGGGAGCACACATGGGTTGGTATGTTTATTTTTGTTTGTTTTGTTTTGTTTTTGAGACAGTCTCGCTTGGTCACCCTTGGTAGAGTGCCGAGGCGTCTTAGCTCACAGCAACTTCAAACTCTTGAATTCAAATGATCCACTTGCCTTAGCCTCCCAAGTAGCTGGGGCTACAGGTGCCTACCACAACACTCGGCTGTTTTTTAAAGATGGGGTTTCACTCTGGCTCAGGCTGGTCTCAAACCTGTGAACTCAGATACTCTACCCACCTCCGCCTCCCAAGTGCTGGGATTACAGGCCTGAGCTACTGTATCTAGCCATGAGTTGGTATGTTGTAGCCTACAGGAGCAATAACAGAGCAAAGACCTAGGACATTTACTAATAATTTTTACTTTAGGGGTGGCGCCTGTGGCTCAAGGACTAGGGCCCCATATACCGGAGGTGAAGGGTTCAAACCCAGCCCCGGCCAAAAACTGCAAAAAAAAAAAAAAAATTTACTTTAGAAGAAGTTTTGAGGGGTAGTCTGATCCCTGGAAGAATTGAGAACAGGTTGGACTTGATGGCACCCACTCATCTTCTGGCCCTGAGCCCTAATGTTTGGCTTCCCTGGCTTCAGGGTCCAAGCAGTACAGTGCAGCCATTGCTTTTACCCTGGCCCTCTTCTCTCACCTCGTCAATCATGTCAACATCCGGCTGCAGGCTGAACTGGAAGAGGGGGAGAACGCGGTCCCTGCATTCCAGAGTGATGGCACAGGTGGGAGAATGGGGAGGTTATGACTGGAAAGGTTGATGTGGGGCACGGGAAACAATGGGGGGATAGAGATGTGGGGGCGGTGGTGTTGGAGAGCTTGTTCCAGCCTTGAGGCCCCTAACCTTCTTCTTTCCATAGATGAACCAGAGCCCAAGGAACCTCTGGAGAAAGAGGAGGAGCCAGACCCCGAGCCTCTTCCCGCAGCACCCCAGGCAAGTGAAGGCAGAAAGAGCCGCAAGTTCTCCCGCCTCTCCTGCCTCCGCCGCCGCCGACACCCACCCAAAGCTGGTGATGACAGTGACCTGAGTGAAGGTTTTGAGTCAGACTCGAGCCGTGACTCAGCCCAGGCCAGTGAGGGCTCAGACAGCGGCTCTGATAAGAGTCTTGAAGGTGGGGGAACAGCTTTTGATGCTGAGACAGACTCAGAAATGAACAGCCAGGAGTCTCGATCAGATCTGGAAGATATGGAGGAGGAGGAGGGGACACGGTCCCCAGCTCTGGAGCCCCCTCGGGCCAGAGCAGAGGCTCCCGATTCCCTCAATGGCCCATTGGGCTCCAGTGAGGCTAACATTGCCAGCAACCTACAAGCCATGTCCACCCAGATGTTCCAGACCAAGCGCTGTTTTCGGCTGGCCCCCACCTTCAGCAACCTGCTCCTCCAGCCCACCACTGAAGCTCACACCCTCGCTGGCCAGAGACCCTGTGTCAATGGGGATATGGACAAGCCTTCAGAGCCAGGTATTTGGGCCTTTTTGTCATCTTGCTCTGTCCACACCTCCATGCTGTAGGCCCTTACCTGAGAGGTAGCCTTTTCTCCCCATGGGAGTAGCCATCATTCATGGCCCTTGCTGCCCTACTGGACCCTCTGCTGTAGTGTAGCTCATGAGTTTTTTCCTGGTGATCCCCTCTCTTCACTTCCTTATGCCCAGCTCCCAGTGCATTTCTTGGTTTTACTTCTCTCCTACTCCACTCTGCCTTATGGTTTTGAGGCTTTCCTCCCTACACAATTGCAGCTGTAGGTTTCTCCCCTGGTGCCACCCTTGGTCCCTCCAAGATTCCTAGAAGCTAGAAAACCATCACTTACCAAGGCTGGTGAGTGAGACTTCTCCCTTCCTCCCTGCAAAGGGCAGGCCTTCAGTATCAGTAACCGTTTGTCCAGCCTACTCTTTGCTAAGCACAAATCTGTATTGTTCTAAGTATTATTTAACTTTCATAGCAACCTTATGGTACAAGAGTTATTATATATTACTTTAAATGCTGATTTTTACCTCTGATTTTTTGTTGTTGTTTGTTTTTGGTGAGACAGAGTCTTACTCTATCGCCTGGGCTAGAGTGCAGTGGTATTGTTACAGATCACTTCAGCCTCTTTAGTAATTGGGACTACATGCATGTGCCACCATGCCTGGCTAATTTTTTAATTTCTTTTTTTTTGAGACAGAGCCTCAAGCTGTCACCCTGGAGAGAGTGCTGTGGCATCATAGCTCACAGCAACCTCCAATTCCTGGGCTCAAGTGAGTCTCCTGCCTCCGCCTCCCAGGTAGCTGGGACCACAGGCGCCTGCCACAATGCCCAGCCATTTTTTTTTTCTTTGGTTGCAGCCATTGTTGTTTGGCGGGCCCAGGCTGGATTCGAACTCGCCAACTCAGGTGTATGTGGCTGGTGCC
>CAUYON010049085.1:0-13548 GCA_963573935.1 Arctocebus calabarensis
TTTTGTATCCAGTCAGCCAATCTATGCCTCTTTAGTGGACAATTTAAACCATTCACATTAATAGAAACCAATGATATATCTTGAGAAAATTTAGTGGCCATTTTAAATTCTTTTGTTGCTGTGTGAGTTGGACTTTGATAATAAGTTCCTGGATGAGTTTACTTTTGTGTTCGAGGATTACACTGGTCATTATGGAGAATAGGTCTGAGAATATCCTGGAGAGCTGGTTTAGTTATGGTAAATTTCTTCAACATGTGGATGTCATTAAAGTATTTAATTTCTCCATCATAAATGAAATTCAATTTAGCTGGATACAAGATCCTGGGTTGAAAGTTATTTTGTTTTAGGAGATTAAAAGCCGATGTCCATTCTCTTCTTGCTTGAAAGGTTTGATCAGAGAGATCTGCGGTTATTCTAATATTCTTCCCCTTGTAGGTTAAGAAAATGCCATGAAGGCTATCTGTAACAGTACGATCAAAACATTTCTGAATGTATATGAATTGTGCCCTATGATTGCACCAATGTACAGAATTATGATTTAATAAAATTATAAAAAAAAGAACAAAAAAAATCACTGAAATACTAAAAAGGCTTCATTTTAACAATATTATTTAAAATGGGAGAAAATAGTCACAAACTATTATATAGTCAATAAAGGGATAATATCCAGCATCTACAAAGAACTCAAACAAATTAGCAAGAAAAAAAACAAACAATCCCATCAAAAAGTAGGCTGAAGACATAAACAGAAGTTTGTCAAAAAAGATAAGCAAATAGCCAATGAACACATGAAAAAATGTTCAACATCACTAATCTTTGGGAACATGCAAATTAAAACTACAATGAGATATTCCTTTTCAGAATGGTCATTATTAAAAAGTCAGAAAGCATAGATGGTAGCATGGATATAGAGAGGTAGGAATGCTTATGTGTGTATACTGTGGGTGGGACTGCAAATTAGTATAGCTTCTATGGAAAATAGTATATAAATGTTTCAAAGAAATAAATGTAGACCTATCATTTGATTCAGTAATTCCACTACTGGGCATCTATTGAAAAAGAAATGAAGTAATTTTATTAAAAAGACACCTGCACGTGTATATTTATCACAGCACAAATCATAGTTGCACAGATGTGGAATCAACTTACATCCCCATCAGTTAATGAGTAGATAAAGAAAATGTGGTATACATACATACATAAGTACATACCTTCACACACATACATATACATACATTATGGAGTACTACTCAGCCATCAAAAAGAATGAAATGATGTCTTTTGCGGCAACTTGGATAGAACTGGAGAAATTCTCCTAAGTGTTACATCTCAGGAATAGAAAACCCAAACCATATGTTCTTACCAATAAGGGAGAACTAACAGATGGGTATACATGAGCACAAAGAAATGTAAAGGTCATTATAAACCAAGAAGGGGGGAGGGTAGGATGGGTGGGATGGGATATAAACTATTCGGTTCAATGAACACTCTTCTGGTGACAGGCACAACTAAAGCCCCAACTTAGCCTTAAATAAGATATCTATGTAACAAAAATATTTGTATTCCCTTAATTAGTATTTTGAAATTAAAAAAATCAGGTCTAGGCACAGTGGCTCACACATATAAGCCTAGCACTCCAGGAGGTCATGCTAGAAGGATCCCTTGAATTAGGAGTTCCAGATCAGCAAAAGTAAGACCTCGTCTCTACTAAAAATAGAAAAATTAGCCAAGAGTTGTGGCTGGCACCTGTAGTTCCAGCTACATCGGAGGTTGAAGCAGGAGCATGGTTTGAACACAGGAGTTTGAGGTTGCTGTGAGCAAGGCTAAGGCCTTGGCAGTCTATCCTGGGGAGATTCTGTCTCAAAACATAAAATAAAGTACAAAAAATGTAAGAACATCTGTCTTTCTTTCAAAAACTATCTTAATAGTCATTCAAAAATAAAAACTTGTAATTGCCTTGTCTTAAAAAATGGCTACTTTAGTTGTTTCAGGAAAATTAATGTTATGTTGAGGCACTGTGGAAAATTACAAAAACTATGACTTTTAATTATTAACTAACAAGACAAAGAAGTAGGATTTGGTTAAGGAAGAACTTTTCCTGGTACTTCATGGATTACTCTGAAGCAGGCTGCAATGTCACTCTGCTACACGGTCACGTATTGAAGTTACTCACACATGCTCCCTCTTGGGGAAAGCAGATGAATGAGCAGGTCTGAGGAATGCTATCTTTCATATTTGGAGATATGCCAAGAATCAGGGCAGCAGCCAGCAAGCCATTATAAGTGTCAAAGTTTATGTGGTTTGGGAAACAGACCAGAGCCAGAATGTGTAAAACAAGGCCAGGGTGGTTAAGTCACCCCTGAGGTATAAAATGCCAGCCATCCTCAGAAACAGAAGCAAATCAACACCAGGAATCCAGCTCTCAACCAATGCAAAGAGAAGAACAGGTGCACATCCAAGCCTGTTCAGAAATTTTCTTTTGATCAACTACTTGGAACAAAGGAATAAAAACTTGACATTGGCCAGGCACTGTTACTTCACCCACAGAATTGCATCAAGTGTGGACAGCCACCCTAACATGTTATTGATAAAGATGATGATGGGTCAGGAGACATTGAGTAACTTGCCAAAAGTCACTTAGGTAACAAACCATAAAGTCATATCTGTACAACTTGACGTCAGAGCAAACGGTGCCTCACTACCTGGTACCCTTCAATGAGGAAAGTGATGAAGGAGATATGCTCCCCTTTTCTGAATTTAATTATGTCACAACCTCATAGTCTTCTTTGGATTTCAGTTGCCTTAGGGTACCTTGAATCTTGGATCTGGTGGGCAAGAGAGCCCTACGGTCATTTGCATCAGTCATCCTTGTGGACATGGGTGCCAGTCTGCTGAACTCCCCTGTGTACAGGGTATTTGTCTCCATTCTTGGGTGGATTTCAAACCTTTTAAGCTATTGTGACAAGTGCCTTCCTAATGCTGTACGACCCCCTGACTGAGGCATAAGTAGTGTTTATGAAGTCAGGTCTTATGTGCACTAGGACAGGGTCGGTTTCCTGGCAATTGAGCATCTGACTGCCAAAGACTTGTAGGAAGCTGACTCTGCCTTTCCCCTAGGAGCAATATTCAGTGTTCACTAGTTCAGTGCTGGTTATGGTTTTATACAACACCAGTGCAAAAAGAGAATTGACTGTACGTAAGACAGAGCCTGACATGAGGTCAATACTTAAAGAAAGGCAATTATAGCTACAAAAATTATAACTTATCATGTTTGCATTGACTTTGCATGAACACATTAAGTTGTATGGAAAGTCACAGAAACATTTAGGGAGAAAAGGTAGAAATTTAACTTTACCAGCTAATATAGCATCTTCTCTCCATCAGCTTCAGCTAAACAAAAACCAGGCCTGACTGGATCAGGAGTTATTATTGAATGACATTATCAGTGCTGCTGGAATTCCAATATCACTTTAGATGCTGAGTATAGCAGAGTGTTGGAAATTAAAATTTGGTACAAAAATCCTGATTATTTCTATTCATTGACTTTATGTAATAAAATTATTTGATTGTCTCAGTGGCCTGGGTCTTGGTTAGATAGTAAATATTTTTAACTGCCTTGGGGTCACTGATAATCTTAAAATTCTCTACCTGACATATAATTGATTTTGTCAGAGTTGATGAGATTATCTAAGCATCTCCTCTCTTGTTGGTGAAATAAAGAACTGGAAAGGTAATAGGTTCAGGCTTAATCGGTTTTTTGCAGCTGTGCTTGAGTACTTAATAAGAGACATGGAAATTGGTGCCATGAAGATTCTCTGAGAAACTTTTCCAATTCAATTGATTTAGAACATGATTCAAAGCCCTTTGTATGTGAATCCAGGAGCTGCTTTATGCTGATGACTGTGCACTTAAAGCTCAAAAGCAAGAAGATGTGAAAATGATCAGCACGCCTCCTGTAGACTCTGCACTATGACAAGGCTGAAAATCCTGAGAGAGATGCATTTGGTCACAGTCCCTCCCAAGGAAACCCTCAATCCAGCCACAGACTTTGAATGACAGTACAGAAGAGAGAAAGGGCTAAGAGTTTGGCCATGAAGTCTTCATATAATCCTTTAGCTGTGTAATTTTCAGCCTAGAAATCAGACGAGAAGGGCTCCTGTATCCTTGTATAGGATGCTGGCAGCAGTGGTACCACACTGTGGCTTCTGGCTTCAGAACAGGACTATTCAGAGAAACCTGAGCAAAGCCAATCTAAGACACGAATTTCCTTCCTAAGACCCCTCATAGCCTTCATGAGCCTGGGAACACCACGCAGCACTTAAACAGTGAAATCACCAAGAGAAAGAAAAAAAAGAGAGAGAGAACCATAGTAGTAAGTGTGAAAAAGGCACTTGTTTACCTTAAGAAAGCTGAAACAAGAGAATATCAAACCTCACCTTCTTCAGCCTCAGGTAGGAACATCTCTACTGGGCGATTCACATTTGTCCGCCACTCCACATACATGCACATCCCCAAAGGGTTACAAAAATGTTTCGGCCAAACAGTCAATTTTGCAAATACAGAATCTGCAAATGAGGATCAACTATGTTTATTAACAAAATAGAAGCCACAGTTCACATATAGGCCAGCCACGGATGACCACATAGCCAAAACTTGAGTAATTCTGATTTCCCCAAGATGTTAGCTCTAATCATCAATGACACACAAAATACAAGCGTTACCTTCCTGTCAGCATCAGCCAGTGACATGAAACCAATCAGCTATAGGCAAATCAGCTTAAACTGCTCTGCCTTAAACAGAATGTGAAAGTATAATAACCTAATCGCAAAAAAAAAAAAAAGACCAACATACTTTCTCCTTTGTGGTTTATAAACTGGTCTTTAACTGCTGTGGGGCAACGGGGCTTCTTTCCACTTTGAGATGGTTTGAGAACTTCTTCTGTATAGACAAGAGTATTCTACAACTTTTAAATTTGATCTGATTTTATTTTTAGGAACTGATTTTAGCAAACATTACTTACTTGATACTCATCTCGGCTTCGCAAAATGAGTGTTGTTATTATTATGATCTCCACTTGATGGATAAGTACATGGATGTGTAAGTGGGTGAGGAAATTGATCCAGGCCACATAGTACGTGAAGGAGCTAAGATTAAGATTAAGACCCCAGCTGTCTGACTCCCTAACCTATTTAGAGGATGACTGCTCTATCACTCCTCACCTGCCAGGATATTGTTAAAAAGAAATGAAAGCCAATTTGTGTTGCTTTGGTCGATCCTCTGCATTTTGGAGGCTTCCTACTCAGTGACAAAAGGTCAGTCAATGAGCAGCAATGCGTTTCCATTATTTTATCAAGATGTCTCTATTCCCAGCAAGGAGGCCAGATCCATTTTTTTTTTCTTTGCAATGCTATGAAAACTGAACAAGAAGCACAAATATATAGAAAGTCATCATCAAATATCCTTTCTGGGGGAGTGAAGTTCAGATTGGTGTAAGGTGAAAGGTAATAACATTGTTTATTTACCAGTTTATGAAAATGATAAATACTAGAAAGAGAAAAACTTAAGCTAGGACAGCCCCTGCAACAGCATTGGGAAGCTTGTCGTTTCCAAGCTAAGATGTAATCTAGATGTACCTTGGCATTTTAGTGTTCTTTAGCTGAAACAAACAAACAAGGAACCCTGAGGGATTCTGGTGGTGTTGCGAGTCCTCTTCTTAAATGGTTTTAGCAACCTGATAGACATAGGTATACCTTCCACAACCTGACGCTACTTCTGCAAATCAAGTGGTAAAGTGCTTCAGAATTATGGGAAAGATAAAATTCTTCCGATTCACTTTAGGGCAATAAAGCAGGCAGATAATCTGTGATGTTCTGCAGGGAACCACACAAAAATGTTTGCATTAGAAATATAATCAGATATAGCCGGCCCAATTCGACAGGCAATTAGTTTTGCTACTTAGACCTCAGGAGCCAGTGATCCAGGAATTGGTATCCACTAGCTGGTTATTTGAATCTCCTCTTTAAAACTTGGTGCAGTCCTTATTTATTAAAATATGAGAGTAGATGATGACCAGCAGATATGGGAGTCTGGGATCATCAGTTTCAATGTGAATTATTGAGTCACTAAAATGAACAGTCATAAACCCCTTTTAATTCCCTTCCTCACTATGGTAACTGGCAAGGAAAAAAGCCACAAACCCAGACATAAATTCTGTGTGTGTGTGTGTGTGTGTGTGTTTTAAAGGCAGGTTGAGCATATTATTTATTTATTTATTTATTTATCTTCTAGCTTTATTGATGTATAATTGATGGGAAAAAAAGTATTTGCACAATGCGATGGTTCGATGTACATACGTAATGTGAAATGATTTCCACAATTAAGCTACTTAATCCCTAACCTCACATAGTTATGGATATTTGTGAGTGATGAGAATATTTAAGGCGCACTGCACTATCTTAGCAAATGTCATATTATGTATTATTGATTATAGTTACCATGCTGTGTGTTATAGCTCCAGAGATTATTCATCCTTCTGACTAAAACTTTGTACCTTTGACACACATCTCCTCCACCTTCCCCACCACGGAGCTCCGGCCACACCCCACTCTAGTCTCTGCTTTTGTTAGTGACTTTGAAGATTCTACAGACAAGTGAGATCCTGCAGTATTTGTCTTTTTTTGTTTGTTTGTTTAGATTTTTATTTGCTCGGTGTACTGTACACGTGCAAGAAAGATCTAGGAAATTATGGAAAACAAAATTAGCCAAAGTTCGTACTTCTATATATGGTAATGTGCAGATGCATTTCCAACACAACCCTTTCATTAGATTTCCTTTGTTCGGCAATGTTCTAATTATCCCTTTATCTTTAAGCTCTACTTTCCTCTTTTCCATTTTGTCATACTATTTGTTTTTCTGTGCTTGGCTTATTTCACCTAAGTAGTGTCCTCCAGGTTGATCTTCGTTGTCAAAAATGGCAGGACATCATTATTTTTTAAGGTTGAATAGTAGCCTGTCTTGTATACCCACCACATTTTCTTCATTCATTCATCTGCTGATGGACGCTGGGGACCTGGCTACTGTGAATAGTGCAGCAATAACATAGGGGGTGCATATGTCTATTCAAGATGCTGATTTTATTTGGCAGGGGACGTTTACCTAGAATTGGGATTGCTGGAGCCCAACAATGGTTCTGCTCTTAAGCTGGGGAGGATCTCCATCTTGTTTTCCACTGTGGCTGCTCCACTTCACATTCCCGTCCCCAGAGTACAGGGGTGGGCTCACTTTTCTTCATCCTCGCCAAACTCACCTGGTTTTTTCTTGGTAATGGCCATTCTAAGGGTGCCCAGTGGTATTGCATGGTTTTGATTTGCATTTCTTTGATGATTAGTGTGTTGTCCATTTTTTCCATATACCTTTTGGCCATTTTGTGTCTTCTTTTAAGGAATGTCTATTCAGGTCTTTTGCCCACGTTTACAGCAGACGATTTGTCTTCTTCCTATGGAGTTGTTTGAGGATGTCTTGCATATTAGCTCCTTATCAGATAAGTAGTTTGCAGATATTCTTTTTCCATTCTATAGGTTGTCTTTTCACTCTGCTGATGGTTTCTTTCATCGTGTGGAAGCTTTTAGTGTGGTGTACTCCCAGTTGTCTACTTTTGCTTTTGTTTCCTGTTTTTGGTGTCATATTCCAGAAACCAAGGCCAATATACTAATATTAATTTTTCTATCTATGTTTGGCAGAGATTGAATTGAATCTGTAGGTCACTTTGGGTAGTATGAACATTTTAACACTTATTTTTAATTTTAAGTGGCTCTAACAAATGAACACTTGCTTACAGGATTCAGGATTTATGTGAATTTATCATTGAATGGCCTGATGGCAGACGTTGTGAAGTGAGACCATGTGGATGTGATCAGCATATTTAATCCCAGGGAGAACTCACTGACTGTTCCATGTTCACAAAGAGTTTCTATGAAGTTGAAGATGATGCTAGTGCAAGCAAAAACACAAGAAAGCAGGCCCTGCAATCTAAATGTGTTAATCTGAAAATTCACTATTTCAATTAAATGTGAAAGACAGTCCTATTGCTACTGAAAAATATCTAAGCACAATAAATCCAGCAATAAGACCATCCCTTCCTCACAATATTTATTTAGCCTGGTGTCCAGTTTATATCAGGACATCAGTAAAATTTACAGTCACACTAGGTTTGGCCTCAGAGCTTGAGGACGTACTTTTATTATTTCTAAAAAAATGGCATAGCCGAAGTCTTTCTTTCTACATAAGGTATTCATACAGTAATGGTACAGCTTGAGCAGGGTGGAGATGGGAAAGCAATAGTGCTATTTAAACAAATGATAACTCTCCGAGAGTTGGAAAACTTAATTGAGTAGTTTCAAACAAAAGTGTGTGCATAGGTGGGTACCAGTGAAGTAAGGTTTGTTAAGGAAATGATTAACCCCTCTTGCTGTTCTTAATAGCTCAACAGCACCAGAAAGCCTTTTAAGTATAAAGATAAAATGTTACATATAAAACCTAACCTCATTTTGCTTTAAACTGCTACATCATGAGAAGATACAGGCTGTTTTTCCCATTGGTGATGCCATTTACCATCACCTGTGATTAAGAATGTTTTCCTTCTATTTTTGTCCAAATTTACCTCAAAATATAAACATTGCTCTATAAAAGAAAAATTTCAGTAAAATATAGTGTTCCTTTTTCATCAATTCAGCTTTATAACTGTATTCCGATTACTAGCTTAGTTTTAAAGACATGAACTTAAAGTTGGTGGGATAATCAAGGTTCTACGTCCCTCATGCAGACTATTTTTTTCTTGCTTTTTTCATCAACTAAGTATTTTATGTATGCTTTCTAGTGCAATCATTTTTTTGAAGAATTCCAGGATGGCTACTATGTAGAATTATTAGATTTAGCAGCAAATAAACAGGACACAAAGTCAAATTAAATTTTAAACTTTATTTTAAAGTGTAAGTACATTCTAAATACTGCAATATTAAAAAATTATTTATTGGTTATCTGAAATAGAATTACCTGGACATCTTTTATTTTATCTGTCAATGGTATCTATTAAAAAGGGACTTGAAGCTTAGAGGGATACAAATAAAAATTAGATTTGAGTACTACCTTGAAAAGAAATATGCCTGTAGATAAAGATAAGTAGTTCATTACATTCCATTCCCTAAAACGTAGAGAGAGAGAGACAGAGATCAGAGTCAAGGTTAAAAAGACCCAAAGAATGATAAGCACTAGGAAAGTAATACACTAGACGTTTCTCAATTTTTCTAACATATGATATGTAAAAGAGAGTACTGAGGAGTAAGGGCGAGGCAGTGACCATACCAGGCTAAGGGATTTAAACTTGATTCACTAAATCAGTGTCTTTCTGATAAAAAAAAATAATGGAAGCCACCAATGCAAGTCATAGGTTTAATTTTAAGTTTTCTAGTAGGCACATTAAGAAAGGTAAAAAGAAGCAGGTTTTCTGATGGGGAGTAACTAATTTTTAAAAATTTTAAATAAGCAGAAATTAATTTTAGTAATATATTTTATTGAGCTCCAATACACAAAATATTATCATTTCAACATATAATCAATATAAAAGTTATTAATGAGATTTTTTTTAAATATTCAAAATCTTGTGTGCATTTTACACACTTTCAGGACATTTTCATTCAGACCAGCCACATTTCAAGTGGCTTGTGCCTGGCATGTTGGACAGAGCAGCTGCGAAAGTAAAGACCTACTCATGGTTTGTTAGTAGAGAGTCATGGGCTCAATTTGTGGCAATTAAAAAATGTTGATCTCAGCTGGGCACGGTGGCTCACACCTGAAATCCCAGGACTCTGGGACTGTGGAAGGCCAAGACAAGTGGATTGCATGAGCTCAGGAGTTCAAGACCAGCCTGAGCAAGAGGGAAACACCGTCTCTTCTCAAAAATACAAAAAACTAACCAGGTGTTGTGGCATCCACCTGTAGTCCCAGCTACTGTGGTGGCTGAGGCAGGAGGATCACTTAAGCTCAAGAGTTTGAGGCTGCTGTGAGCTGTGATGGCAGCATTCTGCCCAGGGGGACAAAGTAAGACTCTGTCTCAAAAAAAAAAAAACCTGCTGATCTCATGAAAGTAACAAGTAGAAGAGCAGATACCACAGGCTAGGGAAGGAAGGAGCAAGGGAGGGTTGGAGAGAGATTTGGTGAAGGATAAAAAGTTACAGCAAGATGGGAAGAATAAGTTCTAGTGTGCTATACTCTACTGTAAGGACTAGTTAACAATAATATATTACATAGTTTCAAGTAGTTAGAAGAAGGATGTTAACAATTCCCAGCATGAAAAAATGATTAAGTGTTTGAGATCGTGGATAAGCTAACAATCCTGATAGGATCACTGTACATTATATGTATCAAACATCACTACCTATTTCATAAATATGTACAATTATTATTTGTCAATGTTAAAAAATAAACAAATACCTAAAGTATAAGCACACACACAAATAAAAAGTCACAGGATCAGAGTGGAGCTTCAGATTAGCCATATTATTACATGAGATGGGGGGGGGAATTGAGAAGGGAAAGAATATTAATGGGCTACTCTAACAGTACTTGAAACAAAGAAAATCAGACCCTGCTTGGTAAATAGAAAATACAGAACAACAAAGATATCTGTACCAGATTGTTTATAGGGGCCAAGTACTTTGAATCATTCTTTTCTTTGTCTTCGGGGACCCTGATTGCAAACCGTGACCTCTGAACATATGGGTAAATGGAGGCGAGGAGAGAGCAGTGATCTGCCTGGTAGATCTGACAGGACCCCCTCCGCCTCAGTGTCTACGTCACTCTCTGTCCCCGTTTGCTTCAAGGCTAGCCGCCCATCACCCAGAGCCAGCCCAGCCCGGGGCAGCAGCCTGCTGCTGGGCTCCCTGCAGGAGAAGGTCATCTATTATGTAAGCGTCATCCATATTCTGGCTGCTGATCGGGGGCGACATTTAATTTTTTTTCCATTATGTGGAATAATTTAAGATTGTGTTACGAGTGTCATTATTATGGCAACTTCTCGGTAATAAAAACAGCATCAATTATTTAACGTTGCCTTGTGTGTCTGGGTTAAGTGGGGATGGTGAGAGGCGGAGGCTGGGGTGGAGGAGGAGGCAGGTGAACCCTGGCATCCACGTGTCCCAGGGGCAGAGGGTGGCGGTGGGGGGCGGGAGGGGGCTTCCTCTGGAGATCCATGTTCCCTTCTCATGCTTGGCCTCATCTTCGCTGTGGGTAATGCTTGGCCTCATCTTCGCTGTGGCAGGGGGCACTAATTAATCCCCTGACCTTTTTCTTGGCCTGTCCCCAGGGAATTCTGAGCTGTTGACAAACCTCAATTAAAGAGACTGCAGCCTATGGGGCCAGGGAATTCGGGCCCTTGTTGAACCAAACCTTGGGGAAAACGTTGCCAGAGCTCCCTGTTCCTACATTAAAGTGATAGAAAGTGTGCATGGCTTTGGTGAAGGCTGAGCTTGCCTGGTGAGCATCTGAGGTTGGTCTGCACTGCCTCCCCCAGACAGGGTTAGTAGCAATGACACAGCCCAGTGGGAAGAAGCAGAGAGCAGGAAATGGCACAGAAAACACATCCACAGCGAAGGTTGCTGCTGGGACTCGGAGCAGACGCACCAAGCTGTTTGCAGTGATTTTGGGGGCTGCAGGGCCTGTGGTGCTTTGGCGCTGAATGACACTTCCCCAGTTGTGCTTTGCAAGGTAGGGGAGCTTAGTTAGCTGCAGGCAGCTGTGCCTCTGGGCTGGTGCCCTTGCCTAGTCCTCATGTGAGCTGTTTCTTTTGGGGCTCTGCAGATATCAGCCACCAGCACTTGTGTTCCTCTTGCCTGGGACAGCAGACCGCACTGAACAACATCTGCATTTTAGTTCTTGAAGGAGATGCACATACTGTTTTCTGAAGCCTTTGGTTTAATAGAGGCAGGTGCAAGGTTGCTTTTCTGTCTCCTGCCCCCTCCCCTCCTTCATGCCTTTGCATCAGGCTTCCTTCCCTTCCCTTCCCTTCCCTTTTCCTCACTCTTCCTCTGGAAAGTGCTATTCTTTTCCAGTGCCTGCTTTTTGCCTAGGTTTTCCAGAGAGGGTAGAAGTTGTTCTGTTTATTCTCAGCCAGAGACCGGCCCCCAACCATGGAAAAGAAGAATGATAATTTTATCACAAGAGGTGATGATCTCAAGTTCTGTGGTGGCTCTAGATGGGTGGTGGACATCCCATCCCATCCTGTCCCCTGAGCTGGATTTGGAGGAGGGGGTGGGGCTGAGGGGATAGAGCTGTGCAGAAGGATAGGGGGTTTCTTACAGCCTGGGAAGGAGCCTGGGATTTCAGCACCTTGACACTTGGGAGGTGCAGGGTGGCCCAGCTCCCCTGAACCATCCAGCCCACTTGATGCAGTGTGGGAGGGACGGGTAGGGAGTGACTCACTGGCCCTCTGAGGGGCAGCCGAGCAGATCGCCAGGGCTGTGGTGAAAAGTCAAGAATGGCTGGAGTTAGTCATGGCTGCCCTGGAAGGGATCATGCTGTCACCTTAGCCACCTAACAGGGCTGCAAGAGGTGAGTGAGGTGGTGTGGATAGAGAAGCAGAGATTATAAAAAAGAAAGAAAGAGAGGAAAGCCCTAGAAATGTAAGAAAAAATATCAAAACAGAAGGGAATGTAGAGAAGGAATTTCTCCCTGGGGTCTTGGTCTCTTCTGTACAGGCCAGGCTGTGTTGCTTCAGAGTGGCCCAGGGAAGAGCTCTGTGTGTCCACCTGAGGTCCCTGTGCCCAGGGACAGACTCCCGGAAGGAGGGCCGCCACCCAGCAGGTGCTTCCTGAGTCTTTAAGCCACCACCAGGGACACTATGACAAAGCCATCAAAGCAGGCGGCATCTCCCTTTGGAGCTGTTCCTTGAAATGCCGAGGGTCCTGCTTCTCTGTTGTTCTCACTGACAGTCCAGAGCAGAGGGTGAGGAATGTCGAGGATCCCAGGAGGGAATGTGAAAGGTGCCCGGGAGTCGGTGCCTGTGGGAGAGGCATGGGAAAGTGTTGCTGGGCCTGGAGATCTGGAAGGAACTGTCCCTGGCATCATTCCAGAGATGCAGTCTGCAGCTCCCATGCTGCACAGCTGACCCTGGCCCTTCTGGAGGCTGAAGATGAAATTGAGTGTATGAATGGGGTGCGGGTGGGGGGGTGCAGATGGGAGTGTGTACAGATGGGTACGTGTGGAAGGGGATGCAAGTAGGTACAGGTGGGAGAGAGTGCAGGTAGCAAGAGTACAGGTGGGAGAGAGTGCAGGTGGGAGGGGGTGCAGGTGGGTACAGGTGGGAGGGGTGCAGGTGGGAGAGAGTACAAGTGGGAGGGGTACAGGTGGGAGAGAGTGCAGGTGGGAGGGGTACAGGTGGGACAGAGTGCAGGTGGGAGGGGTACAGGTGGGAGAGAGTGCAGGTGGGAGAGATCGGAAGAGCGTCGTGTAGGGTGAGAGTGTAGTCGATGGGGGTGTGGTGGGGGGGGGGGGGGG
>CAUYON010049087.1:0-20124 GCA_963573935.1 Arctocebus calabarensis
GTTGTTTTTCGTTTTTTTGCAAAACTTTTTGGGGGAAAAAAAGTTTTTTATTTGGTTTTTTTCTTAAAAATTGAAACATTTTTAAATTGTTTTTTTTTACCATAATTTAATCCCAAAAAAAAAAAAAAAAATTTTAAAAAAAAAAAAAAAAGAAGAAACTGAGAACAGCTGGCGGGGTGGGAGTGGAAACTGGAGAGTAGGGGCTCCAGAGAGCCAAACAGAGAATTCTTCTGAGCAGCTGAGGATGACCACTGTGTCAAATGCCATGGATGGGTCAAGTGCAAAGAGATCACAGAGCACTGCATTTAGCAACATGGAGGTCACTGCTGATCTTGAACAGAGCAGTTTCAGTGCAGAAGTCGGGCAAAGTCTGATGGGAGAGAATGCCAGAAAGGAAAGGGAGACTCAAGCATTAACAACCTTCCAAGGTGCTCTGCCCTGAGAGGCACACTGAAAAGAATCCCTTGACCTACCCTAACTTCCAGAACAGCACAGAAAAGGGCCTTTGGAATTGTTCTAGCTGCAATTCGAGGATCCTGGAGAAAGAAGACAGATACCAGGCTGGGCTCAGTGGCTCATGCCTGTAATCCTAGCACTTTGAAAGGCTGAAGCAGGAGGATCCCTTGAGCTCAGGAGTTCAAGACCAGCTCCAGCAAGAGTGAGACCCCAGTCTTACTAAAAATAGAAACACTAGCCAAACTAGCTCTCCTATTCCCAACTACTCAGGAGGCTGAAGCAGGAGGATCACTTGAGCTCAGGAGTTTGAGGGTGCTGCAAGCTAGGCTGATGCCATGGCACTCTAGCCTGGGCAACAAATTAAGACTTGGTCTAAAAAAGAAAAAAAAAAAAAGGAGGGAAGGAAGAGAGGGAGGGAGGGAGGAAGACAGGAAGAAAGAAAGAAGAAAGGTGATGGAGGCCAAAGTTTTCCCTGGTTGGCTATTTTACCCAAAGTCTACTTGGTGAGTCCTTCTTACAACTGCTAAGGGTGACTCCATTCTGACAGCTCTTCATAGGAGGCTGGTCCCTGAAGTCACAACCTTGAACCATGACCCTTACAAAAGTGCTGCGCAGGCTCCCAAATGCTGAAAGGCCTTTAAATAACAAATTTCTACGTTCATAGAAGTTAATGCACCTTTATATATACACTCCGGAGATGCAGAGCTAATTAATCTCAAACTAGGCAAGTTTCCAACTCTCCTAGAGAAGTTCATTTATACCTAGTATAACTCAGGGCAGTGACTACAGCCTCTGGTTTTAATTTTAGGTTTGACAACATGTGAGGCATGACCTTCCCGCTAATGAAAGAGGCATAAGCAAAGTAACACTAGCTTGCAAGGAGTTCAAGAGAATCGTAAGGCTCTCTCCTGGGTTCTGGAGGATGCAGTGGTGTACTTACCTTTCATGACTGTCACACGTAAGAGGACACAGGACCACGCTCAAACAAGGCTGGAGGGGTGATGCTCGCTGTCGTTCCCGGAGCTCTCACTCTGCGCTAAGCGGTGCACCAGATGCTTCTCGTGCATTATTATTTAATCCTCACAGGTCCTGTGAGGTGGTTGCTTCCATTAGCCTCATTTTACAGGCCGGGGGAAAGGTGGCTCAGTGAAGTCACACAGCTTCACGCCGCAGCCATGGGACTGGCAGGTGAACACGCAGGCAGGCCAGCTGCAGCCTGTTCCTTCCAGGCGAGACGCCTGCAGTCCCGCGAGAGAGACAGACCCAGGGCCTTGGGAAGAGCTCTGCTGTCTAGAAACCAGCCTGCTCTTTTGCCCTGCACTTGAAAATACTTTGACAATACCCAATGCCCTTTAAAATTCTCCACTTAAAAAAGAAACAGCAAATGCTTCACTTGTGAACCCAGAAAGAATCACGAAAGGCATAGAAGATGGGAGTAAGGGGTTGTTCCTTGATAAAGGAAACCTCGTAACTCTGGAGACATTGATTTTTGGACAGCGGAGTTCACTGAATTTACTGATGGAGGCTGGGGCTGGTTATCAGATCAGCTGGAATAGCACGTTAAGAAAGGCAGAAGAAACAAAGGTAATGAATGTCCTCTTCCCCGCAACCTATGGGCCCAGTAGGTTCGTTTATATTGCGATTTTTTTTTTTGACAAGTTGAAGTTTAGCACAACACCAATATTGAACACCTCCAAGAATAAATGGTCCATATGAGCCTGGTCTTTGGCATATGAAGACAACAGCTGTTAGTTTCCAGAACCTTGCTGAGCTACCCAAATCTAGGCAAAGTTGTACAATAAAAGTTATCTTCAGTAGTTCTTTTTATTGACATCTTCTTCACTCAGGAGTTCCCAGATAAGCCCAGGAGGCTACCGCCTCCAATAATCAATCCCAATTGCTCAGGGCTGTCCTCTACAGCACCCTCTATTCCCACCCATTCTTTCTCTTATCAGAATTTGTGTCTTGATGGAAAAAAAAGTATCCATGTACTCAATGCTAATATGAAACCAACATATAAACAACTGCATACCCACATGAAAGAAAAAAACACAAGTATAGTCTAGTAAGGGGGAGGGGAGAGAAATGAGAGGGGAGGGGGAGGATGGAGGGTGATTGGCCGGATCTCACCTAATGTGCACTTGTGAGGGGGTTCAGCGCACCCCCTGGATGAAGGGCTCAACTACGACTTGAACTTTACCTTAGAAATGAAAACAATGTAACTTAAACATTTGTTTAAGTTTTCATTAAACTTATTAATTTCATATTAATCTGAAATTTAAAAAAAAGGGCATTTTTGTCTTGAACTAAAATTTCTTCAACTCCCTTTTAGCTGACAACCTAACTGGTCTTATTGGTATTTTCAGAGAAGAGAAGCATGTTTAAGTGCCATTCAAGCCACTGTCAAGTTCTCTTCCTTTATCCAGCTCTGGGCCCATCTTTGCAAATGGCCAAGCTTTTCCGAGTCCACATGCAATCCAGTGAGAACCCGAGCAGTGTGTACTAACCAAGTCTTCATGGGGACAGTCCACTTTCAGACTTATTAGCTTAAAACCATCTTCACAGATCTGATAATTGTTGAATTGGAATTACCAGATCCAAATAAGGAACTAATGAGGCAAAAATTACTCTCTCAAAAGCTTTCTTGTTTCTATCCCAACCACTCTCACCACCACCACACCCACCCACACACACACACACAAATAAATACCTTACATGGCTGGCCCAACCTAGTAATTTAAATATATGTGCTTTAGTAAGACACCAGAAGTCAGTTAGTAACCTTTATCTCATTACTTATTAACTGGGTAACTCTGGGCAACAAGTTTCCTTATCTATAATACCAAAGCAGTACTAGTGTCTACCCCACTGGGTTTGTGCAGATCAGATGTGATAACTCATGCGAAACCCTTAGCGCAATAGTTGGCCCCTAATAAACATTCAAAGAACGTTAGCCATGGTATTACCACTCTGTAAATAATAATAGCTACGCATACCTGTATTTTACCTAGTGCCAAGCACTGTCCTAAGTGCATTACATAGGTGAACTCATTTAATTGCCACAAGGACCCCGTAATATAGATGTTATCGTCACTGTTTGAAAGAGCAGCAAATGAAAGCACAGAGAGGTTAAGTGGCTCGCCAAGGTAACACAGCACAAGTGGCAGAGCTACAACTGGAACCCAAGCCGTCTCCAGGGTCTGTGCTCTTCACCACAACTACCAAGTCCTCCCACATTCAGTGGGAGCTCTGGAGGGCACACCAAGTTGGGCCTCATTTTATAGCCAAGTTGTGTCATTGGTGGAGGGCAAAGAGAAGGTTATGTGTGAACTCTGTCTCCAAAAGGAAAAAAGAGAGCAAACAAACCGAGTGTCTGCAGAGGGCTCCCCTTAGGAGAACAGAAACTCCACAGGCTCAGCTGGAAGCGAATGGTTCTGAAACCTGCAAGTTAAGGTCCACACCTCTGCGATGTTTCAGAGTGAAACTCAAATGGAGTTATTCCCCACCAGGATGAGCAAGAACCACCATTAAGTTACAAACTAATGAGATATTCTCTAAAAAGTGCTAACGAAAACGGGGAGGGATTGAATACATTCTGGAATTCTGTAATATCCTGATGGCTGGCAGATTGAGAGCCGCACATTGGGCATGCTTTGTTTTCTATTTTGGGGGGGGGTTATTTTTCGTAGCAGATTTATTTGGCAATGTCTAGTAAATTTTGTAAACTTGCATCAAGTTTATGAATAAAGAACCATTTGAAAATTAAAAAAAAACAAACTGGGGAGGGACATGAGGGAGAAAAAGGAAACAAAAGGGAGACGGGAAAGATGCGAAAGGAATAATATTCCCGGAGTCATAATTCAAATGCAGCCAGGTCCTGGCAGAATTTATAGTGACAGCTTGTCCTATAATATCCACAGTGCACAATACTCTGAGGACTTGTTTGATGTTGACGTGTTTTCTTGAATGAGATTCACAAAGGGAATTATTGTTGTTCGACATTCCTTCGAGTTTACTGGGCCGCAGTGACTTGTGTTTATCTTTGTGTGTCGGGGCAATGGCAGCGTGCGCTGCCACGTGTTGCCTTTATTCATAGATGAGACTTGTGACTCCAGCTTGCTGCTATGGCTCGTATTTAATTCCCCTCATTTAATACTTGGGGAAGAAAAGAAGGTGGAGAGAGAGAGAAAACCCTTTGCGGAGATTTGCCTCGATTTCTTTTTCAGTAACTCAAAAGAAAATTTTCCAACTGGTGATTCTTTTAAAAAGCATCTAGTCTCTTAATAAAACCTCGAGGCCCATCAAAACAGCACTGAACGCTGAGATCTGCACTCAGGGATCTCTCAAGATAACGTCTGTGCGGCTCCCCAGGCCAGGCCTCTTCTGCTGACCCGGACACCATTTCCTTGCCAGGAGCAAAGAAAGCAAACCCAGGGTCCACAGAGCAAGTAAAAGGTCTCTGAGGTGTTTGTCACTCCAGCTTCTCTCTGTGTTTGCCTGTTGCCATGGGGACAGAATTCCTTCAGTGGAGAGAGGAACTGTTACTTCCAGCAGCTGGCTACATGCAAAGAGGCCGCATTTCCTCACAAATAGCATCCACGGTTTCTACCAACAAACTCCGAACACCTACAACCACGTAAGAGTAGAAAGGAGTGAATGAACTCCACTTTCAACTCCTTTTCCTTGCAGTTTTCTCTTTGCAGGAAAATTATGAATTATAAAGTAGGAAAAGTGGGTTCTTACTAGTTGCAAAATGCAAGCTAGCCATCCACTCTGTCTCATTACGCTCATGGAATAGAGACTCATAACCGGGCTGCTTGGAGGCTGCTCAGGAGCTGAGTGCAATCCCTGAAATGCCTCTGTGCTTCTAGATCCGCTTTCCTGCTGATCCTATAGTAGAGAGGATCCAACCTCTGCAAAGCTGGCTACCTGCTCCTCCACGGGCAGGAGGCCAAGCCTCGGCCTCCTCAGCCTCTTTCCGGGAGCTGATTTCCTAAAGGACTTCTTTGACCAAGCAGATAAACTCTCATTTAAATTCAGGCACATACACCCACAGGCTGATCAACAGAGACGCACCATGAATTGAATGATAAATAATACATGCAGACAAAGACAACACCAGCCCTTATTTGCAGATGAAAGAACACCAGAAATTATTTCTGATGGAAATGTAAAAGATTAGATTCAACCATGGAGTGGGGGAGGAAGTTTTTTTTTAAGACTTCTCAAGAAATAAGCTCATTGTTTCACTTTCAGAAAGACTCATTCTGTCCTGAGCTGGGAATCCAGGGGGCATTGGCACCTGGGCCCCAGTGGGAGACACTAGTCCATTAAGGACAGAGAGCAAGGCAGCAGAAATGAAGCTTAGATCTGAGACAAGGCTCTTGGTGGTGAGTCCACCTAGCATGTCTCCTTTCTTCTAGTAATTTCTGTAGGGGAATTATCCCTTTTCCACTCTTACTCCATAGAGCTGTGTCTCCCTCATGGTCCAGGACCACAGTGATTGGAGCAGCATTAGAAGATGAACTGAATCATCCTAGAAAGACTCACTTGGTAGGCTCCACTCCGCTTTTGCCAAAATTGGGAGCCAGGAGTAGTGACTCTGGGGCAATGGAAAGCTCGAGAGTCTCAGGAAAGCCTGCCTTAGGCCATAGAGGTAAGGAGTGGCGCGATGGAGAGCTCTGGGTTCCCAGTCATGAAGCGTGACCCTTGAATGCAGTCATTCCTGAAGCTGGACGTTTCAGTTACGTGAGCCAAAGAATTCACTTTTGTGCTCAAGTCAGTTTCAATGGGCTTCTGGTCACAATCAAGCACCCAGTAAGATGGACTGTAGGTTCCCATTCATGCCACTTGGGTGGCATCACTGTGTAGTAAAAATAGACCTGAGTTTGAATTTGTGAGGAAGGGAGATGGGGAGATTACCGCCCTGTGCACGAGGGGTCCTGGAGCCCAGAAGAGACAACTGCTAAGCATCTGGGCCTCATCTCCCGGAATGATCCCAGCCTTGTGCTGGGACCATAAAGCTCCCCGGGGATCTGAGTGAGAACGGGTGTTGATAAAACTGAGAGGGTTTTGGTATCTAACTAAGGATTACTTATGGTAACCTTATCTTAAATTTTGACAGCTTAAAGTAGTAAATGTGCTTAAGAATGTGTAATAGACATAAACATACATAGATGTATACAAATAAGTACTAATAGGAAATCAACCTTTTGTAGGTATTAGTAAGAAGGTTTATCTTACTGACAGGCAAAACCTATGTAAGGAAATCCAGGTTTAGTAATCAATAAATTAGAGAGTAGTATTTTATTCGTTAAGAATTACACAGGATGTTAATAAAGAATTACAGGGCAGATAAGGCTTTCACCCAAGATTGGAGGAAATAATTCTCAGGAGAAGAGGATAGCGGCCTGAGAAGACAACTCAAAAGATGTTGAATACAACATGGAAAATGCAATTTTAGATACGGAAATGTTTAAAATTTTAAACATTTTAAAACAAAAATGAGAATCATAAGCCTTACAAGAATATACAATACTGGAAATAAGTGAATGAGAAACGTGTTCTTATAAACTACTCCAAGTGAAAGAGCTCTCTATAAAGAAGGAGCCCTGACTAACTTGAACCATGAAATCCTCTATGTCAGTGTTTAGGGGAGCCAGGGCTCACAGAGATTCTGGTCTGTGGGAGGAGCTGGCATGGTAGTTGCTATCCTCATGTGAAGGGTCCAGACGCCACGCTTAGAGGGTGAGCTGTTCTCCCCATTTCTGTCGCAGACACAGGCAATCTTTGACTCTTTACCCCACAAACAATCCATCCAATAATCTTTTTGGCTTTACTTTCAAAATACACGTAGAGTCTCACTCATTCTCAGCCGCCAGGTGGAAACCCCATGCTCTGTTTGTCTCCTGACTGGTCTCCCCCTTCCTCCATGGGCCCCCTGTCGACTCTTCCATAGATGACAGAGTGAGCCTTTAAAGATGCGAGTCAGATGGTGTCATTCCTCAGCTGCAGACCGCCCCATCTCCCAGTAAAATCCATCGTCCTACGATGGCCTGTGACGCCCTCCACTACTTGCCTCCTGACTCATTCTCCCACCCTCCCACCAGTACCCTCCAGCCTCTCTGTTGGCTTCATTTCTCTCCATAGCATTTATCACCATTCAATATACCTATATAAGAGCAAAGTTCTTAAAGTTTATTCTGAGCACATGGCAATGTTTTAGTCAACTGACTAAGATGGAAACCTGAAGAAAGACAAGAGAAGATTGAAAGAGCATCGAAATCAACAAATTGCTAAATTAGATGCAGGAGTAGTCCATGTCCTAGAGGGCTATACAGCTATAACCTTCAAATTATCTTATTTACCAGGATCCTCCCCCAAAAGACATCATAACATCATGTCAGTTTTCCACTAGTAAACCTCCAAACTTATAGACTGATAAATATCTGGGTCCTTTTTAGTTAAAGAAAGTTAAATACCCCTGAGAATCAGAGGACAACCAAGGGGCTTTCTATAAAACGCTTAATCATCAGATTAAAGAAAGTAGAAGGCTTATTATCATTTAGGTTTATTTCTAAGTAAGGAATAAATTATTAGTTTATAGCTGCTATGTATTTTTTTTTTATTTTTAACTGTCTTACCTTTCTAGTTTTTTGTTTGTTTGTTTGTTTGTTTGTTTTGAGACAGAGTCTTACCATGCTGCCCTTGGTAGAGTGCCATGGTACCACAGCTCACAACCTCCAACTTCTGGGCTTCAGCAATTCTCTTGCCTCAGCCTCCCAAGTAGCTAGGACTATAGGTGCCAGCCATAACATCTGGCTATGTTTTTGTTGCAGTCATCATTGTTGTTTAGCTGGCCTGGGCCGGGTTCAAACCCTCTAGCCTCAGTGTATGTGGCCGGTGCCTTAACCACTGTGCTAGAGCACCAAGCTTGTTTTTTTTTTTTTTTATTTGTTTGTTTGTTTGTTTGAGACAGGGTCTCACTCAATCACCCAGGAGTGACTGAGTAGAGTGACATCATCGTAGCTCATAGCAATTTCAAACTGTCAAGCTCACAGGATTTTTTGACTTCAGCCTGCCAAGTATCTGTAACTACAAGTGCCTACCCCCGTGCCCAGCTATCCTCTAGAATGAAAGCGCCAATTGTCTGTTTTGTTCACTGTGATACGCCCAGGACCTAGAATGGTATCAAACCCACAGAAGGTATAAAGAGAAAGTATAATCGAATGAATGAATTGCAAGATTGGTTTTTTAAAACACTACCATATAGCTATTGCTAACAGCTTTCCTGCTTTCTCAGTTTCCTATAGCGCGTGCTTTCTTACATATAGTAGCCATCAATGGTCAGCAGCACTGTCCTGATCTTAACTAACAATCAAACACTTTTAAAAGTCTTGGTTTATAGGGCAGCGCCTATGGCTCATCAAATAGAGCGCCGGTACCATATACTCCCAAGGTGGCAGGTTCAAACCCAGCCTCGGCCAAACTGCAAAACAGAAAAATAGCCGGTGTTGTGGCGGGTGCCTGTAGTCCCAGCTCTTCGGGAGGCTGAGGCAAGAGAATCACCTAAGCTCAGGAGTTGGAGGTTGCTGTGAACTGGGTGATGCCACAGCACTCCACTGAGGGTTATAAAGTGAGACTCTGTTTCTAAAAAAAAAAAAAAGTCTTGGTTTACAGGCAGCTCCGCGTATATGTTTTTCAAACAGTCTGGTTCTGGACCAAAGCCCCCTGGGGGCTTTGTATGAAGTTAAGTCAGAGGAAGCATTTTGAATTTGGCCTTTGGCTTGCTAATTTTAGATTGACCCGCCATCCTTGTTTGTTCTGGAAATCCCATTTTTGTGCACCTTTGGATTGAGAACAATCATTATTACTCCCATTCACAGTATTTTACTAAATATGGGAGACAGGCTTATAGGATTTTCCAAATGTGACTTTGCTTTCCTCTGACCTGTCCTTGAGTTTCCATGCCTGACCAATGTGGACACTGCAAATGTCCTTTCCAGTTATAGATGGGGATACAGGTTCACCATGGAGAACATAAAATGATTCATGGTACTTTTCAATCAGATAAGGAAATGGAAGCAAGATGTAATACCTTTTGACTCTTTTTCTCTCTAATGAAAAGCCAGCGAAAAACCTAGTTAAAGGCCAAGAAAAACTTGTGAAAGCAAAAGTAGTCGGGCCTTTAAAAATAAAGGAAAAGCTTGTTGTGGGGTTGTGCACCTGTAGTCCCAGTTATTGAGGAGGTTGAGGCAGGAGGATCACCTGAGCCCAGGGGTTTGAATCCATCCTGCGCAACTTAGCAAGACCGCATCTCTAAAAAAATAAATACAAATAATCTTCAAAAACTTTTAAAAAATACACAAGAGTAGACTTGACGTGCTATGGGGAAGAACTATGGTACAGGGGTTAGAATCACAAGATTGGAGTCAGAATGTCTGGATTCTTCGCCCATCTCTGCCACTTAACTAGCTGTGAGGTCTGGGCAAGCGACTTCATTTCTCTAGGCCTAATTTTCTCCTATGTGAGTGTTTATCAGTTGATTATGAGGATACAATAACATGTGGTGTTCCTAGGACTTTAACATATTGTAGAAGTTCAATAATTGTTAACTATTAATACTTATTATTATATTTGTAAGTGTAAAGGGAAAAAATCCAGATAATTCAGTTGTGAGCAAATATCAAAACATTATTATTATAATCATGCATGCAAGGGGAAAAGGCCCATAGTGGGCCAAGTCAGAGATATTTTACAGGAAAAGAGCATGGGGGGAGGAATATCATTGCTAGATACAAAATGAACAGAATAGGTGGTAAAAACTCCCTGAACCCTTTTCTGACAACCAACTAAGAGTCATCTGGGTGGGTAAGTAATTGTCTAGACCAAATCTTCACCTCATTAAAAATCAACATAAACTTACATAAATACATGTTATTTTCCAAAAGAAGGTAGTGGATTTTTACCACTCATGAAATTCTATTCCAAACCAGATTTGGGGCAATTTTTTTTTTTATTACGGGAAAGAGATGCACTAACACATTACAAATTCTCTCACTATTCCCTTGGAATCTTTCTGTAAAGGGAGAGAGATGGTGAGTCATTTATCATTCTAAAGTTGTGAGAGTGGGGCCTCCCTTGCAAAGCAGACCAAGTGTACATGATTAGGTCACATGACAAGACAATAGAAGAGTATTCAGGGGAGTCCCATTCATAATAAATGAGTCAATGATATCATGGAAAGTGTATAGTCTTGAGCCAAATAGACTTACAGTAGTCAAATCCTGGTTTGGTCAGGTTACTTAACCTCTGTTAGTCTAACTTTACTTAACCAAAAACAGGAATGCTATCTACCTCATAGGGTTACTGTGTGGATAAGGTAAGACAAAAATATCAAGTACCCAACATAGTGCTGATATAGAATGTAAATTCAGGATAGTATTAATTTTCCCTTTTTCTACTCCCCACTCCTCTCTACCAACACTGCACAAATAGCCAGGAATCTGCGATTTTGATCACAGATTCTACCCATTTAGTCTCCAAGCTAGTTGCCACACTCCCGTTTCCTACATTTATTAGGAATTCTCGGAGGGGAGCAAAGTTAGCAATAATGAGCTTCTTTCATACACTCCAAATTGTTATCCTTATCACAAGAGCCTAAAGCCACATGTCCAGGGTGTTATCTTCTTAAAGTTTTAATGTGTACAGTCTTCAGAGCTCCTGACAAGGCTGAGAGAATGGCCCTGTCCCTCACCTCTGGGCCATGCTTCAGCTTACCTGCACAGGGTGACGCTTCCATTAGCTCCATTAGCATCCCAAATCCCCAACCTCAGAACTCAACCTGCTCCCTGTGGCTGGGTGGGGCAATTGTTATTATTCCCTCCATCTCCCTCAACTTCTCCCCCACCCCAAACCAGTTACAGAGCAAAAACTCCCATGCATTAGAACAGAGACAAACATGGTAGTGTACACTCAGGGGAGAGGGTGGAGGCAGGTTATTCATTGGAAGCAGGCAGTGCAGATAAATTAGGGAAAGGGTCTCTTTTGCCAGTTTAATATGCACTTCAAAGATCTGATTCTTGTCTTGCTACAACATTTATGATTAAGCAGTGAGATAGTAAAAAAGGTGGCCTGTTATATAAAAGGAAGGATAAGAAAATATATATATTGTCAAAATTGGAGATTGGACTCTAGTACATAAAATGAGTCTCAATAAAGAAAAACAAAGTTGTTCTCATATGAACAAACCTCCAGGACACTGAGAATTGGGATTGTTGGTCTGGCTGAACATGAGGAGTAATAAATTGTTTGACAGTCCACACAGGGCGTTACTGACTCAGCAAACCTTGGAGAGTTGGCCTGGACTTGTAGAGATTTCACTCTAAGTTCAAACAGGCTTGTGTTTATTACTCTTGATTTGGCCTTCGCTAAGCACAGACTTAGTGGGGATACTAGGTAGTCTCCAGATTTCAAAATCAATGCATACCAATCAAAGAAGTTTCAGAGAAAAATGACTAAGTTTTTGAAAAATAAGTCTTATGAGAAATCACAGCTGAGATGGTCTATATTTGGTTTGTAAGAAAAGAGACTAAGGGGGAGCCATAAGTCTCTGTATATAAAATTATGTTACAACAAGGACAAAAATGATTTATTATCTCCATACCAGGTGGATAGTTAAAATGATAAAGACAGGGTGCTACCATTGCCTCCTGAGCCTTGATAAATCTAAAAAGTAAGCAAATCACTGGCGTGGTCCGCTTGACCTTTGGCTAAGGCTGGCCTTTAGTCAACCTACTACTCAGAAGCCCTGCTCTTCTCTCACTAGCATGAGCAAAAACTACCCCCACCGAAACTTGGAAGGGAGAAATAATATCCCACCCCCCCCCATATAGAAGGTTTCAAAATGAAGATATTGTATTCCAAAAAAAAAGCAGTGTAGTAGGATGGGAGGCATATGTTATTATCGCCAATATCAGGTCCCTGTTTGCTCCTGTACATGTAAAGTGATGAGGTTTTTGGGTCCTGGAGTAAGTGGACTTTGTACACTTTAATTTGGTTTATTCATCTCAAAGGTAGGCCTGGAACCTAGGTACAAGATGTACTGAGAAGCAGAGAGGGGCCTTGTGTAGAATCAGAGCAGCACGGCTTTCTTACGGACCCTCTGACAGCCTCCATCCATCCATAGACTAAACCGTAGGCGCTCCACCAAACTCTCCTCAGACCAGCCTCCAGACCCTGCCTCCACCCGAACCCCGAGCAGGTCTGTCCTGTTCTGGATCTTTCCTCTGTCCTGTTGGATCAGACCTTTCCACGCACTCCTCCCGGTCCCTATAGAGCAGTGCTTCTCAACCTTCCTAATGCTGCAGCCCTTAAATACAGTTCCTGTGGGTTGAGAACGGCTGCCTTAGAGCAATGCTCCTCCGGGGTCTCTGCTTGGCCCTCATACTCAGCCTCAGGGCTTTCCTTGGGGTCTTTCTGGATTCCACACCAGCCATCCTCCCCTCTCCCTACATCATCTCTGAAGACTAGGTGGTTTAAGCGGCCAACACCTAAGGCAGCCTGGCCAGGGCACTGGGCCCCTTCTCCCGGTGACACACTGACCCTGGACCCGTGATGCTGAGAAGGGCCAAGGGCAGAGTGATCACATGACAGAGCAGCAGGGACAGAGTACATTTCTCCCTGAAGCCTCGGCCTGGGATGGGGCCTCCTGCCCAGACCCCCAGCTCCGCTCTGGACAGGAGATGGCACCAGGTGACAAGCAGCCCAAAGAGAAAAGGTGTGACTGAGAAACCACTCTGTAGACGGCGAAGTGGTTGAACTTTTCCCCACCCACCCTCTGGCACTAGGGCTCCGTAATTTCAGTGACACTCGCACATCAGCACCACCTCTCCTTAGAGACAGCAGGGAATAAGAACTTTCTCTCTAAAGGCTCAGGGAATTCAGGGGAGAGCCTAGTCGGAAGGCTGACTCTGAATGACTCCCCAAAAAACAGAATCAATCTGACCTGGCTGCGTCACTAACATAGGCCTATCAATGGCACAGAAAGAAAAAGTCTAGTACATTTCGGAAAAGCTCTCTGACTTCTCCAGCTTATTGTAAGCACCCAGGTGTTGAAGCTGCTTCTGAGTACAGTACTGAGGGCAGACGGGTGGTGGGCCCTGGAGTCTTATTTGACCCCTTTCAGGCATAACTGTGCCAGATTCACAGACACCTGGTAACTAAAGTCCAGCAGGCTCAGGGCTGTCAGGAAGAGGCCATGAGCTAAGAAGAATTACAGGCAGGTTACACCTGTCCAATGGGCAGGAGACAGGTGCCATCCAGAGAGGCAGAGACTACGAGTGGGTGCACGTGGGCAAGGGATGGGAAACAGGATTAAACTCCTATGCCAATGGTAGGGGTTTGCTAACAGAAAAACTTGTGTCAAATTAAATTTAAAAGAGTTTAATTGAGCAAAGAAGGATTCACGAATTGGGCAGGAGATGAACCAGAGTATGTTTGGAGCAACTCCGGCACTGCCACATGGTGGGAAAGACATTATGGATGGAAAAAGGAAAGTGAGGTACAGAAACAGCTGGATTGGTCAAGGCTAACAGTTTTGCCTTATTTAAACATCATTTGAATGGTTAGCACCTGCCCGTGAGTGGCTGAAGTGCAGCTGCTGTGACTGGCTGAGACTCAGCTGCTTGTTACCAGAGTGGGTTGCAGTGTGTTTGCACAGCCCGTTAGGTCGCAGTTCACTGTGTATGGCGAAAACTGCAGGCCAGACTTAAAATATGTAAGGAAGCAGCTTTTGGCTGAACTTCATGTAAGAACCTCCCCGCTTTTGACCAATTTTGAGAGGTTGACTGAAACTTAAGGCATTGATGTCACTCTATCACCATCAAATAGGTATTTAGTCTCAAAACTTGCTGGGAAATAGCAGAATGGTGGGTCTTTTTAAGATGGGAAAACAGACTTCACATTACATTTTTGTAAGAGCTAGAGCAGAGGGTGACTATTGCTGGAATCCCCCTTTTATAGGAGAGAAAAGAGAAAAACTTAGTCTCTTTGGGGGTCTATCTACTTCCTTAAAGTTTCCGTTTGAGTACGTCACACTTAGCATGAGTGACTCCATTTTGGTTTCACCTGGTCTGGCCTGTGGGGGCCCATTGTACAAGCTGAGTCTAAAACAGAGGCCTCGTATAATTTTGTTCAACAAGCTGCTGGGGTACTGAGTTCAGAATGATCTCCAGCCTCATCTGGTCACTACAGGAAAGAATGCTGTGATTGATCAGCACAGTGTCGACGTGGCACAGGATGGGGAGTAGAAAAGGCCATGCCACCCTCTCTAGGAGTTCGGGCAGCACGCATCAAATAAGCAGGGTGGCGGTGGGAAAGAACAAGGATGATTCAGCTGCAAACAGCCAGGGGCCAGGCAAGGGTCTGAGTGCAAGGAGGGAACACCACCCACAAAAATGTAAGGTGATGATGCTCAAAAATTTTTGTGACCCAATTGCCAAGATGTGGAAGAAACCCAAGTGCCCATCAACCCACTAAAGGATTAATAAACTGTGGCATATGTAAAGCATGGAATACTATTCAGCCATAAAAAGATGAAGACTTTACTTCTTTTGTATTTATCTGAATGGAGTTGAAACACATTCTTCTTAGTAAAGCATCACCAGAATGGAAAAGCAAGTATCTAATGCAATCAATACTAATATGAAACCCATAGAAAAACAACTACCTGCCTACTTTCTCTTGAGAGAAAAACACAAGGATATTCAAGTTTAGGGGAAGGAGTAACGGGAGAAGGGAGGGGCATTGGTAAGCTCTCACCTAATTTGCCCAGTGTAAGGGTTACAGCAACCCCCCTAGATAAAGCGTTCGACTACAACTTGAACTTTACCTTAGAAACGCAAACAATGTAACCTAACCATCTGTACCCTCATATTAATCGGAAATAATAATTAAAAAATATATATGACCCCAAACTCCATACACTGTATATATATTTATTTTCTAGGCAAGGACTATGTCAGAGTGTGGGCAGACCCCAGACTGCCAGTGGAGTCAGTTGGCCACAGCTGAGCGGGGAGGCAGCTTGGGGAAGTAGAAGGCCAGCAGCTCCCAACACCGGGAAGCCCTGGTAACTAACCTGGAGATGGAGACAGGGTCAAGTCCAGCAAGAGTAGAAGTTAATCAGGGGTCTTGGGACTTCTCAGGCTGCCAAAATCTGAGAGCTAGGAAACCACAACAGACAAAAGAGATTTGGTTTTATTCACCTGGGAGCAAAACAAAGGCTTAAGAAGCTGTGAGTGAAAACAGGTGTGAGAAGCTGGGGGCGGGGTTGGTTTTTAGGAGCTAACCAATAACAGGAAAAGCAGCCCAAACTGGCCAGGGTCCAGGACCCAGATAAAGAGGCTAGACAAACAGCTGCAGCCAGCATAATGCATGCATACCTGGAGAAGGGTTTATTTGCTGGAGGATCTGGGCAGCAAATAGTCTCAGACCTAAGGATCCAGATGTGCACACGGGACAGAGAGCCCAGCTGCAGGTGATTAAGAAAAGGCAGGACTCTAACTTCACTTCAGGACCCACCCGGAGACAATGGAGCCCCTGGACTGCAAACTCTCTTCCTCATTCAGAGGAATATTTGCTGAACAGCTGCACTATGCCAGGACCCCAGAGGTAACAAAGCTCACTCCTGTGCCCTTGAGCAGCTCCAGGTCAGGCAGGAAAAACAGACAAGCATGAATTTGCATAACGAAGGTGTGCTGTAAAAAGATAAACACAGCCTGCGATGGGAGCACACAGGCAGCAGAAGCTGCTGCTCCTGTCTTGAAGTGAGTACACATGCATTGAGAGCGGCAGCCAGGATAACAAATACCACCGACAAGTGCCTGAAACACCCGGGCATGTTACAAGTGCATCACACACATTAACACGTTTCACCGTCTGAGGGAAGAATAACCACCCTTTTACAGATGAAGAAACTGAGGCTCAGAGATAAATAATTTCCTCAAGGTCCCTAAGAGGCAGAGTCACAATTCGGACCTGTCTGGTCTTCCCCCAGTGCTGTGCTTTGCTGCCTCTTAAGGGAAGGTTAGAATTAGACCTGAAAGGTCACTCTCAAAAGTGTCTCCCCATTGAAATTCACCTTGGAGGTCACCTGTCTAAGTGATACATGGGGTGGGAACATTTGGTTTGATGCCTTCAGGAATCTTGAACTTCCAAATTTCTGTGAACCCTCTGAGCATGCAGAAGCATCCCTTTCTTTTCTTTTAAGAGTTAACATCGGCTTGGCGCCTATAGCTCAGTGGGTAGGGCACCAGCCACATACACCGAGGCAGACGAGTTCAAAACCTGGCCCAGGCTGGCTAAACAACAACAACAACTGCAACAAAAAATAGCTGGGCATTGTGTTGGGTGCCTGTAGTCCCAACTACTTGGGAGGCTGAGGCAAGAGAATTGCTTAAGCCTACAAATTTGAGGTTGCTGTGAGCTGTGATGCCATGGCACTCTACCTAGGGTGACATAGTGAGACTCTGTCTCAAAAAAAAAGAAAAGAAAAGAGTTAATGTCACTAGCCCAAAATGGGTAGCCAGCCAGGGCACTACTCAATCTGAAATTTTTTTAAAATCAAGGATAAATGATCAGGAAACAGAGGACTGTCACCTCAATAGAAAGTCATGATCCCTTGCCCAATTTACAGATATGACCCAATTTGTGATCCTGAAACCTATTCATTGAAAGAAAGGCATGGCTTGGATACATGGTATGCAGCCGTTGATCTGGGAAATGCATTGTTTTCTATCCCCATCAGAAAAAAGAATCAGAAACACATAATGCTGTATGTTCACATGTTTGATGGAGGGCTACATTAACTCTGCCATGCTGTCATAACAGAAAAAACCCCTGTGCTAGCTTGACATCCCATAGGGTCACGTAACAGACCGTAGCACAGTAGCTTTATGCTAACTGGATTGGATTAACAAGTTAGGGGCTAGTACATCGCAGGCCTGGGAAAGCCACATGCAACTCTGGAAGGCGGGAGTTTAACCCTGTAAAGAACAATAAACCCAAGAAGGATTCGGGAACCTGCCATATCAGCACAAGTTTTAGGTGTCCAGCGAACGCTAGGGCATCCCCTCCAAAATGAAGAGTACTGTGTCCTGCACATCCCACCACAAAAAAGACCAGTGTCACCAGTGATGGGATGGGTGCCTGAGATACTTTTGACCCTCTCACCACACCTGGAGTCAGCACAGTGCCAATATGGGCATTCCTGAATGCTCTGGCTGTGCAGAAACGGGCAAAAATCGAACTACCAACAGAAGTGACTGAAGGCCACCTAATCCAAATGCATCCGAACTCACTTCCCATGACCAGGATCCCAGAAGGCTTATCCTACTCCAACACCACCCAACACAAAAGGAAGTTAGAGCTCACATTTTTCTTTAAAATTCTTGCCAAGTAAACACAATGCTAGGACCCCTCCCAGGTCCTTGGAAGGGGACTGGACAAGTGAGGGGCACTGGGGCTTAAGCACCATTAGCTTCTAGGTCGGGTCCCCCGTGGCTGGGAGCCAAGAGAGTAAGTGGAGAGATGGGGGACGGTGTCAGGGCAGGGCTGGAGCTGGCCAGAAGTGCTTTAAATGGCAAGACATTCTCCAGAATGTCTTTTCTTTTCCCTATAAACATTTTTACCCTATGACAATTTCCAAGGGCTCTTGTTTGTTTATTTTGTCAAACTAGGTTCCATCAAATATTCTTGTAATGAGGAACAGTTGGTGAAGTACAGATGCTGGGACAGGAGCCGACTCTCCATTCTCATCCAAAATGAGAGTGAGGGGGCCCAAGAGCCTGGCTCCTTAGCTGCTGCTCTGGGTGGGAATTAGAAATACTGGACACTCTGGCCGTGCTCTAAAATTCATGAGCGTCAGACCATGGCATGGGAGCTGCCGCCTCAGCTTTCCCCTCAACAAATCCATGATATTTGCTAGTCAGTGACTTCTGGACGAATGGCACTATTGAACTGCAAAATATTTGTATTATTGCTTTTCCTCTTTGATCTCCTGAGGCAAGATACATTTATGATATTGTAATTGTTTCCATGGCAGCAAATCACATTGTCCCAAACAGGGGACTTAGTGACTTCACGGCTGGATTACGAAAAGGGGAAATCCGATTGGGAGTTAAAATTTTGCTCAAGCACAAATCTCTTCAATGATAGCAAGGGGAATAGAGCAAATTACAGACAGGCCAAATTGCTTTCGCCTTAAATGTTCTTTTCACAAGTTCATCCCGGTGCAAAAGCCCCTTCTCCAGGCATGTAATTTGTGTAATGATGCCTCCTTGCTTGAATTCACAGACGGCTAATGGTGAAGCTCTTTTATTTCAGGAGTGCTTCGACAATGCTAATACTAATTGTTTTGCAGCAAGTATCTGGATTGCTACTGCAAGCAGTTTGGTTTGATTTTTCTGTTTGTGTGTGTGTGTGTAGTTTTACTCCCTCAAGGTTTTACCTCCACAAATTAATTTGGAATAAGTCAATTTCCAGATAAAAATTAGGCTTTTTTCATCTGAAAATCTGTTAAGAACTATCTCTTCTCACTAAAGACATCTGCTTTGCCTTATCTGGGTTCCAATTGACTTCATTCTCATATATCCAGAGTCATTAGTATTTGCCTATTGCCTAAAAGAAAGCAAAATTTCTATATTTTTTTATTAAATCACAGCTGCATACATTAGTACAATCAAGGGGTACAATATGCTGGTTTCATATACAATGTGAAATGTTTTCATCAAACTGTTTAACAGCCTTCATGGCATTTTCTTTTCTTTTTTTTTTTTTTTTTTCCAGTGGTAAGACAGAATTTATTTACAGAAAAGAATACAGAAAACACTAAAGCTCCTGGCAGAGAGAGATAACTCAAGTGGGGAGAGAAAAGCTCCCTTCGTTTCTCTCCCAGTCTTTCCCCATCTCCCCTTTAGGCCTTTAGTCTCAGGGTATATATGGGTGTATGGGTTCCTTGGCCAGGAAATGAATGAACACAGTCCCTTCTGCTGAGGCAAAGTGAATGAACGTATCAATGAATACTGTATCAATGGATACAGTCCATTCATGGAATTGAGGCCTAGGAAATTCACATGAAATTGACCTAGGCATAGGAAATGGGGGTTCCACATTTAGTCCTAAGTATAAAGTGAAGGAGACACAAAAGCACAGGTGTGTCCTCGGCAGTTGTCCGGCCTTTTTGGCTTTTGGAGCCTCCAGTGGGGCTTGGAGGTCCCCCTCCTTGCCTGTCAGCCAGCCCGCTGGCTCTTCAGCTGGCTGCCGCAGCTCTGACACCACCAAGGAGGAGGCGGCAGGTCCGCCAGCTCCGCTGAGCTGGCTAGGGTGCCAAACACCCTGCATCAATTCTCCCTCTCTGAGCAGAAGCTCCAACTGCTGTTAGGGAAAAAGGGCGAAGACTCGATCTAACTGCTTCCTGCTGAATCAGGAGATGATAGAACGGGTAGTTAGGGTTTCTCCAGAGGGAGAGTGATACAGGGGTTCATGGACTGGAACCATCTTTATTGCATGTGGCTTGATGACATTTCTGGAAAACATAAATCTGATTAGTATAATCAGTAATAGGCAAAGGTAGAACAGCGTCAGGTCAGAAGCACTTATTCAGTGATG
>CAUYON010049089.1:0-31777 GCA_963573935.1 Arctocebus calabarensis
CTCACTGCCTCCCTCCTCAGTACCTCCCTCCTCAGTACCTCCCTCTCACTGCCTCCCTCCTCAGTACCTCCCTCCTCAGTACCTCCCTCTCACTGCCTCCCTCCTCAGTACCTCCCTCTCTCTGCCTCCCTCCTCAGTACCTCTCTCCTCAGTACCTCCTTCAGTTCCTCCCTCTCACTACCTCCCTCCTCAGTACCTCCCTCAGTACCTCCCTCTCACTGCCTCCCTCCTCAGTACCTCCCTCAGTACCTCCCTCTCACTGCCTCCCTCCTCAGTTCCTCCCTCTCACTGCCTCCCTCCTCAGTACCTCCCTCAGTTCCTCCCTCTCACTGCCTCCCTCCTCAGTACCTCCCTCAGTTCCTTCCTCTCACTGCCTCCCTCCTCACCTTGGCGTCTCTGTGCCCATGGCTGACCTGTCTAGCATCATCCTGGTTGCCACACCCTGGATGGCGTGTTCCCCCAGGCCTTCATGTCTCTCCTGCCTCAGCTGCTCAGTCCCACAGCCATGCTGCAGCCCTCTTACTGCATGGCTCGCTCTACTGTCAGCATCTCAGAGCCACAACTCCTGTCCTTCCAACAGTCCCTCCCTCCTTCTTACCATACCTACCCCTCACCCATTGAAGACTATGTGGATACATGGAAAGATCTCTGCCCTCCCCTATTTGCTTAAAAAAAGGACATCTATCTGTAGAGGTGTTTGCCTCCCCTCTCTACCAGGAAGCATAGAAGTTAATCATCAGTGAAGATGCTAGACCCTTATCAGCCTACAGAGGGCACTAGAGGTGTCCCTATAACAAACCTTGCTAAAGCTAGTCCTTATCTACCATTAATATCCCAATCTTTGTCTTCCCACAAATTGCCACCCCGAAGTTCAGAGTTCTTTCTTTGTCTTGTCACTTCTCCACGAAATCATTGTTCTTTGCTAAGATGCTGTGTAAGCTCAAGTCCCAAACAGCTGGAGACTTCATCCTTCACTGAGTGTTCCTGTGCACCGGGACACACACGTGAATAAACTTCAGCTTGTTTTCTCTTGCTGGCCTGTTTTATGTTAATCTAATTTTCAGGGCTCCAGAAAAAGGAATCTAAGATCGGTAGAGGAAAAAGAATGCTCCCCCACATTCTTCACATATCTTCTTTTGTCTACAGCTACTGCCCTACCTTTTTCTTCTCATTCACAGCCATACTCTAAGCATTGTCAATACCAGCTCTTCCATCTGGGTTCCTCTGTCTCAACTGAAAACTGCTCATGTACCTGCAGATCCTGGTGCTCAGAGGCTGCTGAACGCCAAAAGCTCTCTGGGGTGTGAGAGTGGCTTACCTGAGACAAAAGGGGAAAGGGGAGGCAAAGTCAGACAGAGGAGGAAGAGCTCCTAAATGGACCCAAGGCCCCAGGGAAAAGTCTGTCTGCCTCACTTTTTCTTCCAGCACCAGCGAGCTGGGATGGACAAGGGAAAACTGAGTCAAATCTCAACTTTTGTTTTTTGGATCTGCTGCAGCAGTCCCTTCCTGGGGACTTCCTTCTTTCTCCCAAAACTCTCTTCCAGACTCTGCCTGTTTGGAAGACTTAATTAGCTACTCAAAGGCCATGTGCAAATAACAGGGAAGGGCAGTTAGGGCCATCAGGCATCTACTGAGCACCTACCATGTGCCAGGCACTGTGCTGGGAACCTCTGACACCCTTATGGGGAGAATGTATCTCGCCGATTTTATAGGTGGGAACATTGGGATTCAGAGAGGTGAAATGACCTGCTCAGGGCTGCACAGCTCAAACTGAATGGGCCTAGCACTGGTCCTGGGTCTGTCTGGCTCCAAATTCCTGCTTTCCCACCTCACCAATTATACTAAACCTGGATAAATGTCTCCATCACAAGCAGAGCTATTAAAAATTCTGATTCTAGGGCCAAACCCTAGAGGTTCGGTTTCTAGAACAAGGAGTTTTGTTTGTTTGTTTGCTTGTTTTAAGCAAGTGCCTTGGGTATTCTAGGTAACCTGGTACTCCGTGGGCATGGTATCAGGCCTGCGAGGTGTTAAGTGTTGGCTGCCCCTCAGTGGCCAGAGAAGCTGCTGCAGCCCTAGCCCAGCAGGGGAAAGAGCCAGGCTGGAGGGCCCTGGCAGGGCAGCTGTCCCTATGCAGAGGGTTGAGGCTGAGCGGAAAGAACTATGCCCAGCAGGGGGCGCAGCAGAACTTGAAGGGAAGGTGCCAGGGCACCTTCACTATTTCTCCTCTATATTGGTTTCAGGGATTATTGCTTTAATTTTTTTTTTTGTTCACTTGACCAAAGTAATTGCTCTTTGTCCCCTGCAACCTAAAGAGAGAGGCTCAGTTAAGCCACTGTATGCGTATCTGCACCATGGCAGCTCCTCTTTGAACGTTTCCATAGACTCCTCCCCACCCACAGGTAAAGCTCCCGGCCCCGGGTGGTCTGCCCTGACCTCCTGCTCCTGCCTTCTCTCTGGCCTGTCTCCTACAGAGTCTTTCTTCATTCTCCAGGTCTTACCCCAGCTTAAATATTCCTTACTCCTTAACTGGCCCAGCCCACAGTCCTTTGTTGTCCTGCTAGAACATTTGCCATTGTTTACCCATGCACCAACCCACCTACTCATCTATTCACCCACCCACCCACTATCCTTCCGTTCACTGATTCACTCACCCACCCATCCACAAATCTGTACCTCCGTCCATTCTCCCATCCACCCACTTATCTGTACATCCATCTCCTGCCTTGCTGTGTCCAGCAACATAAGCTGAGGAAACTCCTGAAGGTCATGGACTAGATGTCTTGACTCTTCACTTGCACTCCTCAGCGGTGCCCCCAGCCCTGGATTTTCTTAACGATCCCATTTACTCATCTCTTTCTGCCCTCAAAACTGCCCTGCCCTGCATCTCATTCTATCAAGACACTTTATTTGGCCATGAAACCAATAAGTGGGTTTGTAATAATTCAATCCCAGGCTATCTAAGTTTTCATTTTCTTAGGAGAGGAGAGGAAGTAAATTTAATGGAACATCTAACCTGTGCTAGGTGTTCTGCCCCAATTATCTTATTCATCAGGAGAACTCTCTGAGGTAGGCTTATCAACCATTTTGCCGATGAGTAATCTAACATTCAGGGACGTTAAGCGATATGTTCAAGGTCACACAGCCAGTGAATGACGAGGCGGAGGAGAGAGGTCCAGCGAGGGCGTTTTCCATCATTCCCTTAGCTCTGTAGAGCTCCTCTCCTGCTCTTGCAACGTGCGAGCGGTAGTCACCAGAGGGCGCGCAGGCGGCCATGAGCCCGGCTCGCGGCGCGAAGCGCGGGTGGGTCTTGGAGCCTGTGGTACCCACGCTCACCAGCAGGGGGCGGGCGGGGAAAAGAAATGACGCGCGCGGCCGCAGGAGGGGCGGGCAGAGCCGCGGCGGGATGCCCCCGCGGGTCGCTACCCTTGACATTGCTGGTTCCCATTCCTGTTGTTAAAATCATCAATACACGTACTGAAGCACTATATCCCAAGCGGAACTTTAATTTTTTTTATTAATTAACTTAAAAGCTTCAGAACAGAATCCAATCTGCAACTTCCTGGCTTGAGCAATAAAAAAGAACCTCCATTAACTGCCTCCTGTGTGCCAGGCACTTTACATGCATTTTCTCACTTAATCGTTACATCTTTGAGAGGTGCAGAGAGATAAAGTGATCTGCCCAGATTTACACAGTAGAGCCAAGATTTCCACCCCAATCTGTCAGACTTCAAAGTGGTTCAGCCCTCGGCACCTGGGAAATGGGGGCCGCCGTCATCATCATCATCTTCACCGCAATCCCAGTCCCCGGCTGAGTCAGACAGTGTATGTGAAGGTAATGCACGTGTCTCGATGTGTGGGTGTTGAAGTGAAGTAGAAGGTGCTAGTTCTCTGAGGCCTACCACACGGCGAGTTTGAAAGCAAGTTTGCAAGCACCGTCTTCCTTTTGTAGCACCAGCAGCATTATAAACCCTGGTGGCAGCTATTTTAGTGTCTGATTTACTCAGAATGGCCTCACCCGACCATCTATTCATCGACCAACCCAGCAATTCATCTAACCTTGCAATCACCTATCCACCCATCCACCCATCCACCTATTCATCCACCCACCCATCCACACACTTATGCATACATCTATCTCTGAAATTGGTTAGGCACTGCTTCCTCTGGATGGATCTCTTGTTAGACTCCCACAGTCATCACTGATCACTTTGGTTCTAAGTGTCTGTTATTTTGCCTGTATCTTCTTAAGAATGGCGGGCCTAGGAGACTGGTGCATAACAGATACTCAGTAATGCTCATTGGATAAAGTACCCACAGAGGGAACTGGGAACTTCAGGGTTTGTGTAAAATGATCTACTGGGATGCAGGGGGATAATTTTGGAACTTCCATTTGCACGTAATTTTTAACTAAATTACAAGAACACAATCAATCATCTGTTTAATGCCTAGATTGATAATGGTGCAGCCGGTGTACTATGTAGTTCTGCACCCCACCCCCCACATGAGGCACCCTGGAGAGTTCCACACCTGTACACCATGGGTGGTCTACTGTGGGCCCCTCTCTTGTTTTCCAACTTTTAGGCAATTTCAAAACAGGAGTCCCTTGACTATAGGATGTCACTGATGTCAATTTTATAAAACTGAGATGCACAAATAACAAGATGGCCAGTGATTAAAAATTTTGAAGTGGTTGGTGGTTAAATATGTTTAATATTATCCTTTATTTGAATGTCAAATGTCAAAACTGAGTCTTGCATTTAGCAAAACAAGAGGTATAAATCAAGAAAGAAGACACGGGGCTCGGCGCCTGTGGCTCAATGGGCTAAGGCACCAGCCACGTACACCTGAGCTGGCGGGTTCGAATCCAGCCCCAGGGCTCGCCAAACAACAATGACGGCTGCAACCAGAAAATGGCCGGGCATTGTGGCGGGTGCCTGTAGTCCCAGCTACTTGGGAGGCAGAGGCAAGAGACTCACTTGAGCCCAGGAATTTGAGGTTGCTGTGAGCTGTGATGCCACTGCACTCTACCCAGGGTGACAGCTTGAGGCTCTGTCTCAAAAAAAAAAAAAAAAGGAAAGAAGACACAGGATCCAGGATACAGGGGCTCCCTTTCACCCCAGTAAGGTGGCTGGGCACAGGTCTGGAAAGCAGCCAGTTCAGATGGAGCTGATGGAAGGAGGGCTCAGAGAAAATGTCTCGTTAGCAGGCCTGATGTTTAGCCAGGATTTGCCAGTTGAAGTACGTCTGAATCGATTGGTAAATAGCAGCTAACATAAGCCATCCTTCTCCCACTGCCCAGACCCTTCAGGGGTTCCATGGATCTAACCAAGATCCACACTCTGAGCTAGTAAAGGCTGACCCAGCAGGGGGCTCCCAGCACCCTGCTTGGTGATTTAGTGACTGGTGCTGTTTTTATTCCAATAGCTCTCTCCTATAAATCATCCCCATATATTAAATTAAATTGAGTTGATTGGTGATTAAATATTTTTAGTATAATTTCCTGCCTGTTAGAATATCTGATAGGGTGGAAAGTTTGAAAAAAAGTGAAGATATGATATAGGCAAATAGGACAAGAGAAAAGAAAGGCAACAGAAACTCTGGGACAAACAAAAAGTTCTGGAGAAAGGCAGTGTCCCCCCAGCACATTACAGTAGCTAGCAGAGCCACCGTCAATATTTGCCTAGTCATAATCAGGTAAACACTGGGTCTGGAATTTCAATTTTTAGAGTCAGCCTGTAAACAAAGAACAGAAACTTTCCTGTCAATCTTGAAAACTTAAAGTAAAGCTGACCCAGATTGGGAGGAAGGACTAGGGAGAGAAATTAACGCCTTTATCGCACCAAAGGGGAATCAAGAGATGCTATGAAGAATGACGGGCCTAGGAGATGCACAAAGTTAGTACTTACACTTATAAAGGCATTCAAATGAGGAATTTAAAATAGTACATGATTATCTAAACACAGGGGTAAACAGAAAACTAATAGACAATGCCTAAAATCATTGTCTAGAAAGTATATTAAAATCATGTTGTCTTGAGATATGGAGTAAAATACTGGCAGAAGCAGCTGGAAGAGTCCAGAATGGCCTTGGTGGGAACTGGTGGCAAGGGTGATGGCTGGGGCCTTCTTTTACAAGCTTTTCTGTGCTCCTTGACTTTGCGATTCAAAGGGACTGTTTGACAGCACTCCCTTCATAGGCACTTCCTGGAATCTAAAATTTATCAACCCAACATTCTTTGCTTAGAAATCTGTTGCAATTCACGCTCTGCTCTCTCCCCCCCAAAACCTTGGCCTCTCTCCTCTGTTAGGCCTCATCATGTGAGGCCTGAGAGAGACCAGCAGGTGGGGCCCTAGGGCTGGAAAGGTGCTGCTGAGGTCAGAGGGATGGAGGACCCTTCTCTGGGTGGGGCAGGTGTGCTGTCTGCGTGAGTGGGGAGCGAAGAAGACTGGCGCCCAGACTTCAGGAGCTCAACAGCTCGGGGCCTCCCTGCACCTCCTGCACATTGCCTGCTGGTCCCCAGCCTGTGGGTCACCTGTGGCTCCAGCATTTCTCCCTGAGGATGACAGAGGCAGCAGCCGACAGCTGGACACATGCACATGTGAGACGAGCCCGTCCCTCTGCAGGAGCGTGGGAGCCTTGACCCCGCTCCCCTGCCCTTTTGCCTCCTGTACCCCAAGCTGAAAAGCTGAGAATACCAGTCTGTAGGGCACCCTCCTTCCTCTCACTACTCCCCTTTCGGTCCATCGCAGAATCCCCACACCCAGACTCTGAGCTGCATCCCACCTCAGGCAAGGCCCCTGATCCCAGGACAATGCTCCCCCCGCCCCCACCACACACACACATACACCAAACCCCTGCTCCTAACTGATCTTGAGACTTGCTACTCAAAGGATGGTTCCTGAATCCACAGCACAGGCACCCAAGAGTTTATTAGAAGTGCAGAGATCAGTCCCCACTCCAGCCCTTCTGCAGCAGAACCTGCATTTAAAGTGCAGAAATCAATTGCCACTGCAGCCCTCCTGCATCAGAACCGCTAGTTTACTTACAGGCACCTTAAAATTTTAAAAAGTTGTAAGTTAGAACACTTAATCTGATAAGTCAGTTTACCCTATTACTACTAGCTGACATTTAAAAAGTTCTTCCCCTGGGGTGGTGCCTGTGGCTCCAGGAGTAGGGCACCTGCCCCATATACTGGAGGTGGTGGGTTCAAAACTGCCCCTGCAAAAACCAAAAAAACAGTGAAAAAATTCTTCCTCTGCTCCAGGCATGTGCCAAGACGTTGCTTATCTTGTTTTATTTGACTTTCAAATTCCTTTGCAAGGTAGGGACTCCATGGAATCCATTTTCCAGACAAAAAAGCTAAAGTTTGGAGAGATCAAACAACTTCCTGAAAATTGCATGGCAAATAGCAGGACTGAGATTTGAACCTAGGCAGTCTCTTGACTCCAGAAAACTCGTAGGTCTCAAGACTGAGGGTAGCAATGGTGTTCAACCCATGAAGGTTGCAATTACTTCATTAATTAAAGAGTCTTAGAAAAACATTTGAGTAGGAGGAGGGGTTTAGGAGCTGGAAGGATCTGACGACGGGGAGAAAGGGGACTTGTTGGGTTCAAGAACCACTTTTTAGCAGGGCAACTTTGAGCAAGCCACTTTGCCTCATCTGTGGATTGAGAATGGTAATGACAACTTCTATTACCACACTAGGTTATGTGATTGTTCAATGAGGAAACACATGCCAATCCCATAGTAAACAGTAAGCATCCACCAACGTTTATTGAACTCCTCTGTGCCAGCAGTTGGGGATGTAATGACAGGAGATGATACCTGCCTTCTGAACTGCCTGCTCTGGGAGTTTAGAGCTGGGGGTGGGGTGGGATGGGCGAGAAAAAGATATATTAGATTAATAGCCACACAGTGTGTGGTCAGGGATGCACAGGTGACTGTGGGTACAGAGAGAGGGGTGTACAGCCCAGACTGTGCAGGTAGAAATCCTTCCCTAAAGAAGGTAATACCTAAGTTGAGTTTTGAAGAAGTTAGGCTGGTGGAGGACATGCTAGATGAAGGGAACAGCATGTACCCAGGGCTGGAACAGCAGTGAGAGAGCTTGTGCATAACACTGCCCAGAAGTCAGAGGCTCGAGGGACTGGGGGAGGCAGTTTCTTGCAGTGCAGAGCGGGGGAAGGGCAGGAAATGCTACGTGTGCAGTTTACCTGCCCTTCATGGGCGGATTGCTCTGGGCCCTTGGCCTGCCTGCCTGATTCCTCTGACTTCTCGCTGTCAACTTCCAAGCTCTTTTGTCTCCTAACAAAGGCTTCTGCTTTTTTCACTCATACACAATTTCTCCCACCTTCCCCATCACTGGGTTTGGAGACCCTGTATGGGGGCTGGTGCCTCAGACCCTCCTGGCTCTGCTTCCCTGCTTCTTCCTCAGGTCTAGTCTTAGGAACAAGGTGTCCTTAGCGATGCTACTTAGCCTCCCCTGGGATTTTGTGTCTCTTCCTCTGGACAGACAGCCAGAGTTCATAGATACACAAGTGAGGCCTGACCGGCCCCCTCAGTCTGTGCAGTGCTCAACCTGTACAACCACACTTGGTGGTCCTGACATTTAAAGACTGTGCCTTACTCTCTGCTCAGACTGGGGGTACCTGGAAGGTAAAGATGCTGTCATATTCATCTCTCTAACACCCCAGGGACCAGGAACGGGGTCACTGAGAGGGATGAATGGTTGGCCTCATGCCCATGTTCTCCAGCCCAACTGCCAAGGCAAGAGAAAAGGAATCCAAGGCTGCAGTGTCCCGCCTGCCTGGTGGTGCCACTGCCAAACTTGTTTCAGTCTCGAGACCTCCCCAGCATGGGCCCAGAGCACCATTTCTGCCCTCCAGTGGGGCCCAGCCGTGGCAGAGTACCTGAGCCTGGATGGGGGAGGGGAGTCTTCAGGTCCTTCTGCACAAAGGAAGATCAAGGAGAAATGAGAGAACAGGCCCTGCCATGGGGACAGAACCAGGGTGGGGAGATATTCGATTTACCAAAAGAACAGATACTGAATAATTCAAACAGGCAGACCATTTCAGGGCCAGACCCTGGGGTTCGGGATTCCCAGACTCTCCCGGTGAGTGTGCCCACTGAGCTCCTGCCTGGGGCCCCTGGGAGTCTGGTGTGAGCCTGAACTGCCTGCTACAAGCTTTCAAGCTCTTTGAAATTACCTGTTGCATCTGAAAAATTCATGAGAACGTTGCTCTCTTCTGTACTTCTGGGTTTGTTTTGACTTAACATTGAGGTCTAAGTTACTTCTGGTGAGTGGGACGGAAGCTGCAGGGACGTGCCTGTGCTTACCCGCCACTTCATGTACACCTGGCACAGTGTTGGTGGGAAGACAACTTTTCTGTTGTTTTGCCCCACTCCGCCTTCTTTCCTGTTCCTGTCTGGTACTAGTCACTCAATTTCCCTCCCCACTTTCTGTCCACAGTCAGATTTGTCCTGTCCTGGTGAACTCATAACTCAGGTTAATACACTCCTCTGAGCACAGATCGCTCCACAGGTGACCATGTGGCCCCAGCAGAACCAGTGGGCCTTAGCCCTGGGATGTCAGTGGTTGCTCTTAGGACAGAGCAGTCCTATTTCAGCTCAGATAGCTGACCTGCTGGATGTAACCTGGAAACTTCAAGGTCACTAACAGAGAAAAGCTGCCTGGGAATGAACTGACCCAAAGGAAAGATGGAGAGGTAAAATCCCAATAGCGCCATTTTAATGCCTGGATCTTACTGTACCTGAAGCCGTGTGATTTTTTGGTTACATTGGTTTGCATTAGGTTTTTTTTTTACTTGCAGCTAAAAGAGTTGTGACTAATTCAACTAGTGGACACACACCCCAGTTGGGAGGTGCAAGTTTAGTAGAAAGAACATCGGTGCTTTGGTATGGGAGTCCAAGACTGAATTTGCATCCTCCCTTGCTCATAAATTTGCTATACAATTTTAGGGGTTAGAATAGGTAATCTCCAGGGTTTCTTCCAATTCTAAGATTTTCTGTCTAAAAATCGTATAAAAACTGAAGGGAAAATTTAAATGTGTAGACTTGAGATGCGATTCTTGGGCTGCAAATCTGGAGATTCTAACTCTGTTTCAGGGCAGGCCTTGGAAATCTATGTTTTTAACACAATGTCCAGGTGATTTTGATTTGTAGCCAATGTGGGAACCACTCAGATCCTTAACTTCTCCTTCCTGAGTCCATCCAACAAGGAGTTATTGAACACCTATTGTGTGCGAGAGGCACCTTCCTCTAACAATGGCGTCCTTGTCGGGTGGGGAGGGTGACCTCCATTCTCATGCTGGACTTTCTGTAAAATCCCAAAGCTGGCTCTGAGAAAAAACATACATTACTGGCAACACACTTCCTCTAGTCATTCACTTGGTCCATAAATGGCGTTTAAAGGTTCTGTTTATGAATAAGCTATTCACTGTCCAGTTGGTTCATTTATAAACAGCAAGTAAATGAACGTGTGCTTTTATGCTGCTTTTGCTGTCGATGTCTCATTTAAAACCTTAACAAGGCCATGCCATAGTAACTGTAACTCACACATGACTAGAACTCAAATGGCTTATTATCAAGATAAACATTTATTATATAAAGGTATGCAATATTACTGTCATATTTTATACACGGTTACTTGCAGCATAGTTCAGCTCGGGGCCAACACCATATTGAATTATTTAAAGCCATTTCTCCCAGGGTTATTAAAAAGTTCAGTAAAATATATATTAGTGTATAAAATTTTAATGCATAGTTCACATTGCAGTGTTTGCAAGCTCTTGGCCTTTAGAAGAGGAAGGCCGGGAAACAGCTCCAAACAGACTGTGTCTTTGAGAAGGTCCTCACAGCGCGACCAAACACAGCCTTCGCTTGTCTCAGCGATGACTTCAAACCCTGCAAAACTCTCCTTAGACAAGTTACAGGCGAGGAGGCCAGAATAAGGTGAAGCCACAAATGGTGGCTCTGGGAGAGCTGTGGGTCCCCACCCCATTGAGTTTGACTCCTGTTGACTTGATACAGGGCGGGAATGGGCTGTATGGATGGCATTACTCAAGTGGACAATTAATCCGATGTTTGCCACGTGGTTATTAACCCATTTTGTGAGTGCTCTTTGTATCGTCTCTGAACAGTACTTTCCCTGGAAGTGTGGGTGGGACCAAAGAGCATGGTTTTCAAAAGCTCAGCCAAGATTGAGACATGCGCAGTTGACTCACGCCTGTAATCCCAGAACTCTGGGAGGCCGAGGTGGGAGGATTGCTTGAGTTTGGGAGTTCAAGACCAGCTTGAGTGACACAAGACCTCATCTCTGCCTAAAAAATTAGCTGGGCAGGCGCCTGTAGTCCCAGCTACTCAGGAAGGATCACTTGAGCCCGGGAGTTTGAGATTGCTGTGAGCTATGCTCATGCCACAGCACTCTACCCAGGGTGACAGAGTGAGACTCTCTCAAAACAACAACAGCTCAGTTAAGGTATAGAAGTTTTGCTTGGATACTGTCAAATGTGAGGCCTGCCACTGAGAGTTTACTCCCTCGATAGAGTGTTAATAGACCCTGCTGGCCAATATTTGGTGACACCAAGGTTGGACGAGGTGACCTTCAGTTTGAGCAAGTTAATGCATTCCTTTGAGCTCCAATTTCCCCAATGAGTACCAGAGGCTGTGACAGGAAGACATATGTCCCAGGCTAGGTGCTCCACAATGGCGCTTTCTCATGCCAGGAACATTGATATTCTTCTGAGATCTGGGTGGTCAGCGCCGTCTTATTTTTCTCCTTTATCCCCCATCTGGCTGTGAATCACCTCTGGACAGTGGTGTTCAGTGAGTAATGGTTCTAGGTCAGTAAAATGTATTGTGTTGTTCATTTCTTTCATCTTCTTTTCCTCAGAAGGAGGAAAAGGTTATTTTTCTTTCTTCTCTGAGTCCATTAACAAATAAGGGCAGATTAGTCTGGACTCCTTTGCCTCTGGAGATGCTGATAGCATTTGGGTCTGAGCACTCAGAACAGAAGCTACCTTAAGTCTGTGGTCAGGATCCCCAGAAGCAGCCTCTGAGACAAGGATTTGGGGGCAATATGGGCAATAGGGGAGTGGCGAAGTAAGAAGGTTGAGGGCTGCTAATGCAAGGTGTGTTAGCCAGCAGGTCAGTGCTGAGGCTGCCTTTGTCTGCCTCCCACTGGCCCACAGCGGTGTCAACACAGCTCTCCCCGTGGTTCCTTTATCCACCAGCATTATTTCACATTTGTCAAGGTTGCTCCCAGGTCATTAACTTCTGGGCACACCCTGCAGCTGGGGAAGTCCTCAGGCAGAGGCGCAGGGGCTTGTAGGAGGATGCTGGTGGCTTCCCCAGAAAGGTGAGTTCAGGGGTCACCAGCGGACACCGGCAGTGACTGCTACACCCGGCCTCCAGAAGACAGACCTTCCCCCAATGGGGGGTTAAGCTTGGTTCTCTCTGAGGGAGAGGGGTGCTGCTTTGGGTGATTCCTGAAGGTGGAAGAAAAGAAGGTCGCTTTAAAATTGTATGTTTAAAAGTCCTCGTATGTTCACATGCAAAAATCTGGGTATCAGAATGTAAGCAGTTCTTGAAATGTATGAATGTCTCCTTAATATTCTGGTTAAGAAGCACTTCTCCCCCAAAACAAGGCAATGTGAGGTCCGTGCATGCTGGGAATGGCACATCACCTCATGTTAGGCTCTGAGGCGGCACACAGTGGTCAGTGACTGGGTCCTAAAGGATATGATGTTGGCAGCAGCAGTGAAGAAGCACCATGCCCAGGCTAGGTAGGAAAAGTTGGTGCCATTGATTTTATTTTTAGTTGTTTTTGATGCCTCTGATTTTAAATGGGCAACATGGCTGATGGGAATCTCAGGGGTAGACTGAAGATCAGAGACGCCTCCCCAGGATTTCAGGACTGCCCAAGTCCCACTGGCTTCTTGGGTGATGCTGGGAAAGATGAGGTGTTCCTACTAATGAGTTATGTTGGGCATCTCACTGCCTTGGGAAGTAGAGACTGGGGGCAAAATAGTACTCAAATCAGGACGAAAGAAAATAATGCAAAGTGTCTCGTTCTTGAGTGTTATGGAGCAAATGAAAACCTATGAAGAAAATACAGTTTTGAAATCAAATGTGAGGGGAGCCTGAAATATGGGGCCACAATGCCAAGGGTGAGGAGCTGCATTTCAGTGGTGAGAGTCCAGCACAGGCTCACAGAAAGGGGGGTCTCCTCTGCAGTGAGAGAATGCAGCATCGAGAAACTAGAGCACACAGCCGAGGGTGGTTATTTAGTAACAGCAACAAAAAACAAAACAAAAAAGAAAGAATGGTGCCTCTTCCCTTCTTAAAGACTCACAAAGTATGTGAAATCATGGAGAAGATGAAGAATAGGGCTTGGGCCTTATGACAGAGGTCTAGACGCTCAGGAGAACTTTAAAACACAGAGCAGGAAATCCTATTTCCCCAAGGGCAACCTGTCACTTTGAGAGATAGCACAGGCTGGAAATGGAGACAGGTTCAAGAAAGGCTAGGAGGAATTCACAATTGGCAAAGGCAGGCATGTGACTTGGGAAATTTAAAGTTTGGGGCACCTGTCTCTGATTGAAAGACATTCTTGACCTTCATAAAACCACCAGCCGGTGGAACCATGTGACTCGGCAGGCCAGTGGGTCACTAAGCAGCAGAATCAATGGAAAATACGGCACTAGTTAACTCAGATGTCAGCACTTGACTCCACACAAATGGGGTAAAATGTACTGTGGCCCTCCTCCAGTGAGACGCACACATGCGGGGGATTAAGATTCTCATGGAAGCACCACCTGATACATACGGAGGAAATATTGCGGGGGCCCCATTCATTAGCCTGCCGACTGCCCTTCCTCTGCGCTCCTCTTCCTCACCCCCACTCCTACCAGTCTGCATCCCTGCTTGACACCGTGTTTGCTGGTGGAAGTGAGGGGAGAGCAGTCTTGGATGTCACCAAGCCTGGAGCTGCCGTGCCTTCCTGAGTGCCACGTATATGCAGGGACAATCTGGCCGTTTTCCAGTTGGGGTGACCAGGGCTCGAAGCTCAGCTCTGCCACTGGCAGATGCTGCATCTTGGACATTTTTCGAAGCCTCTGTTTTGTTATACAGAGAGACTCAAAGCTTCCATGGGGGATACTGTGAAGAATAAATGAGCAGATTGTTTATAAAGTGCTTGATCCCTGGGGAGTGCTCAGCAAATAGCAGCCCTTGTGACCGGAACGACTAAGAAAGTATTAAGGTGGTGACCCAAGTTTGCTGACGTCCTGCCTGGTTGCCTGCAGGGAAGGGTGACAGAAAAATTTTGGATGGTAACGGAAGCCCCAAGCTCTTGTGTGCTGAAAAACAACTCCTCTGGGGCATTTGCATGGGCTGCAGCTTGGAGGCCTCATCTATTCATTACTACATGGATTCCCTGCCCCAGTTCCATGGGCACGCTCATCCCCTCTGCAGACATGCTCACATCATCAGGCTTCCTGGAACCAGCGCCTGCCCCGAGAGGAGGGCAGTCGGCACATTTCCCCAGGTGTCCTGCAAATTGGACGTTTTAGAAACTCAAGTTGCAGTGGGCTCTGGTTCATTATTGTCCTCAAGGTGTCTGCTGGCTCCTAGACCCAGAGTTTTCTCAGACGCCACCAGCACATCCACAGGGCTCTAGAACAGAATGGATTTATTTAAAAGTAAAACTAGTTGAGAGCTTTTGAAGAAAGGCTTTTACTATCATTTTACTCCAGTCAGTTCACTCAGGCTCAAGGAAACATGCTTCTAACCTTTGGTAAAAAGAGAAACCGGGAGAATATTCAGTAAGTCCAGGAGATAAGCGCCAGAATGTTACAGATGCTGGTGATGTTATAATTCACCCCTTTGGATCATGGAGGCAGCTGCACCTGTGTGCACAGAGCAGGGACTTCCTGAACATGCAAACTTGAAAACCACCTGTACCTCCTGCAGAGGCCCTAACTCAGTCCCCGGGGCCTGGCGGCTATACCCCTGCCTCACATTGCAGCTGCTTAGCATGATGGTTGGGACCCAATCTCTGCTCCAACACATAACTGGGGGTGTAAACTTGGGCAAGTGACTTAACCTGTCAGGGTTTCTACTTCCTCATCTTCAAAATTGAGATACAAATAGTATCTCCTTATTGTGAGGATTAAAGAAAATAACCTTAACATTTAGAATCATGCTTGGAGTATAGTAAGTGCTCATCAAGTGTTAGATATTGTTTTTACCATCATCGTCATCGTTGGCATTGTCATTTCTCCTGGATCTCTTGGTCCAACACGTAGTTGATCTGAGTTAGAAGGATAATTGAAGGTGATTCAAAGTGGCTCTAAAGGAAGACAAGAATTCATGCAGGACTCACTTGTCTAATGCCATGGATGATGGCCACAGCTTCTCCTACCTGAATGCTGGGACAGACATTTCTGTCATTCATGCATGTTCTTCGATGATCTCTGTAAATGTAATCCTATACATTGGCTGTATTTGAGCTGAAGTGGCCAAAGGTCTTCTTGATGGAAGTAAGAGGAGGAAATGAACCTTATTTTTATGGAAAGGAGAAATGGGAGGGCTTTCTACATTTTTCATCCTCCTGCAGTTTGAGGTATATAGATTAGACAATTGCTATTTTTTGGGCCACTTTACATCAGAACTCTTGTCCTGCCAGTAGGGAATACTCCATCAGTGATGTTTGCTAGGAACAGAGCTCTGCCTCTAGTCTCAGAATGCACAGGGATGGGATATCCACACTTCCAAAAAAGCTAGGACATGGGCCTGTGACCTAAGTTCAGCCAACTAGATATTCCTGCAAAGAATTTGCAAGTTGAGGAAGCGAAGCAAAGAGGCAGGGTGGGTTATATAAAGGGGCTGAGTCTAGTGGTGGCAGCATCTGACAGCAGAGCAGTGCTGGTGGTGTTAGTGTCACCTGTTAGCGCAACAAGTATTTTTCCTGATGCTACTGAGGGAATGCAATTCACCTGCTTAGCCAAATGAGCGGACAGACAGGTCAGCAGGGAATTGCAAGATTATGCAATCCCTGCAGGAGCTGAGAGAGGTGCCCAGAGGGTGTAGGGTTGTAGAGCAGACCTCCAAGAACAAGGGGGGCCTCCACTGTGGAGATGAGGAGCAGTAGAGTTGGCAGGGAGTGTGGGGAGCACAGCAGTTCTGTGTGGCGCTTTGAGTACAAGTTGAAGTTTCAGAACATGGAGTTGGTGACAGGCAAAGATCAAGTCATAGGGAACTTTATAAGTAAGATAACCATATATAATTTATCATCCAAATCAAGACTTGTTTTTATACACTTTTTTTTATTTTTAGTAGAGACAAGGTCTCGCTCTTGCTCAGTCTGGTCTCAAACCCCTGAGCTCAGGCTCTCCACCTGCCTTGGCCTCCCAGAGTGCTAGGATTACAGGTGTGAGCCACCACACCTGGTACGAGACATGTCTTTTGTTAAACTAGATTTTTTATTTTGAGATAATTGTAGATTTGTATGCAGTTGTAAAAAGTAATACAGAGAGGTCCTGTGTACCCTTTACCCAGTTTTGCCCCAGTGATAACAACATGTAAAGGTAGGACAGGATAACACAACCAGGAAATGACATTGGTACTCTCAAGGTACAGAACACTTCTATCATGTTACACTTTTATAGCTACACCCACTTCCTTTCCACCAACCCTCCCCTTAACCCTTGGCAACAATTCATGTACTATTTGTATAATTTTGTCAGTTTTAAAATGCTAAATGGAATCATATATTACCTAATCTTTTAGGACTAGCTTTATACTAGTCAGTATAAATGGAATCATACACTATGTAATCTTTTAAAACTAGCTTTTTCATTTAGCTTAATTCTTTGAAGATTCACCCAGGATGCTGCATTCTGGATAGCTCGTTCCTTTTTGTCACTGGGTGGTGCTCTCTGTTGGGTGTGTCATAGTTTGTGTAACTATTCACCATCAGAGGGCATTTGGACTGTTTCCAGGTTTTTCCCTTTGGTAACTGAAGCTTCAGTAAATTCGTCCTGGGTTTTGTGTGACTGTAAGTCTTTATTGCTCTGGAATAAATGCTCAGGAGTGCAAATACTATGGCTTATGGTATTTTCATGCTTAGTTTTTTTTTGCGACGGAATCTCACTATGCCTCCCTTGGTAGAGTGCTGTGGCGTCACAGCTCACAGCAACCTCAAACTCTTGGGCTCAAACGATTCTTTTGCCTCAGCCTCCCAAGTACCTGGGACTACAGGAGTCCGCCACAACGCCCCGCTATTTTCTCATTATAGTTGTCATTGTTGTTTAGCTGCTAGGGCCGGGCTCGAACCTGTCAGCCTCAGTGCATGTGGCTGGCGCTGTCACCACTGTGCTACGGGAGCCGAGCCCATGCTTAGTTTTTTGAGAACTTGGCAAGTCACTTCCCAGAGTTCAAGGAACTCTGTACCATTTTTCATTTCCACCACCAGCATAGAGGGTCTGTCCGCAAAGTATCCAGTCGGCGTTAATACACGGAGAATTGTTTGCGTGACATTGATGTAACCTGCAGCGGAGGCAAGTGGACCGGAATGCGACTGTGCGGACAGTGACGCCCTGGCGGTATTAGCCAGTGGGGCGCTAGTCACCCCTGAGTGAGCGTGTGTGTTGTGACTGGGCCTCCATCCGCGTTCTGGGGATCGATGGCTGGGCGGCGCCGGGTATGCTCCGTTCCTGGGTCTCTGGCGGCTCCGTAGTAGATCTTGTCCTAGGAGCAGAGCCCGCAGGTGGCCTGGGCCAAGCCGGTAGGAAGCACAGACTGAAGTCCCGGGCCTAAGCCCTGGGCTCGCAGGCAGGAGTCGGCTCAGGGAATTTTGACTTCACAGATTTCTAAGTGGCCCCTTCTTGCTTTCTGCAGAAATGGGCACATTCATGAAACCTGGGAAAGTGGTGCTGGTCCTGGCCACGGACGCAAAGCCATCATCGTGAAGAACATTGATGATGGCACCTCAGACCGCCCCTACAGCCACGCTCTGGTGGCCGGAATTGACCGCTCTCTCCGCACAGTGACAGCTGCCATGGGCAAGAAGATTGCCAAGGGATCAAAGATCAAGTCTTTCGTAAAAGTTTATAACTACAATCACCTCATGTCCACAAAAGGTACTCTCTGGATATTCCCTTGGATAAAACTGTCGTCAACAAGGATATCTTCAGAGACCCTGCTCTTAAACGCAAGGCCTGACGGGAGGCCAAGGTCAAGTTTAAAAAAAAAAAAAAAAGACTGACTGAATAGAGCAAGGAATCTGTGCCAAATTTTGTGATTAGCTTGAACATTCCTCCGAGGAAACTATTTGGATGATTCAGAAGGCTTTCCAGATGATGCAGTGAGTGCAGCACAAGTAAAAATGTGGCACAGATGGTCAGCAACCTGTCGAAAGTGATCCTTGCTCTGGAAGGCCTGCCACAAGCAGAACCCCCGAGGACACTGAGCATACCCAGGTTAGGTAAAGAGACGCTGGGTGAAATGTGTGGGGTTCCAAGGTGCCTACTTTGAAGGGAACTGAGGCATCATCGTCCTTTGTAGACTGTTTCTTGTGTCTTATATCTTCTTCAATAAATACCTCTATTTTTCATATTACGTGGCTGGACACTTTCCAGGTAGACCCTGTGTGAGTGATCTGGTTCCTCTGTAATTTGGTATTGTCCCTATTTTTAATCTTAGCCTTTATGATAGCCGTGTAGTGATACTTTATTGTGGTTTTAATTTGCATTTACCTAGTCACTCATAATGTTGAACATCTTTGCATGTGCTAACTTACGATCTGGTGTCTGTTCCTGTTTCTCCTCCCTCCCTCCCTCCCTCCCTCTCTCCCCTCCCTTCCTTCCTTCCTCTTTCTTTCTTTCTTTCTCTCCCTCCCTCCTTTTTTCCTTTCTTTCTCTCCCTCCCTCCTTTTTTCCTTCCCTCCCTTCTTCCCTTCCTTCCCTCCCTCCCTCCTTTCTTTCTCTCCCTCCATCTTTCCTCCTTCCTTCCTTTTCTTTTTTCTTTATTTTGCTGTTGCGTTTTGAGGGATCTTTATATTTTCCAGATACTAGATCTTTATGGATGTGTGGTTTGCACATATTTCTCTCTCACTCTGTGGCTGGTCTTTGTATCCTCTTAATGGGCTTTGTAATTTTCCTTTTATGTATCTTGATTTAGTGCCAACTCCAAGAACTCTTTGCTCAGCCCTAGATCCAAGCAATACACTTTGAGAGCACAGGGCAAATCAGGATACGTGATTATGCTACCTACAAATCATGCTAAATAGCTTACACTCAGTGCTGTAGGCGGCGGGGAGGAACATGATGAGGTTTCTGTAGAAAATGGGTCAGGAACCAGAGAAGGGAGCCTAGCCCGGTGGAGCTTCTAAATTCAAAGAACCACAGAGTATCAGAGTTGGAGGCCTCAGAAGTGACCAAATCCAACCTCCCAACCCCTGCCTTTTCTCTATTTATAAATTTTTAATTGTGGGAAAATTCTCAAACATAAAATTTAACATTTTAACCATTTTAAGTATAAAGTTTAAGTATATTCACATTGTTGTGCAACCAGTGTCTGGAAGTTTTTCAATGTGCAGAACAATCTCTGTATTCATTAAACAACAGCTTCTTATTTTCCCCCTTCCCAGGCTCTGGTAACCACCTTTCTACTTTCTTTTTACCAGTTTAACTACTTTAGGGACCTCCTACCCATGGAGTCACACAGTGTCTGTCCTTTTGTGTCTGGCTCATTTCTCTTAACACGATGTCCTTCAGCCTCATCCCTGTTGTAGAACAGCATGTATCAGAATCCCTTTCTTTTAGTATTCAAGTCCAGCTCAACATTGGATGAGGACACAGGGACACAGAGGTGTGTACTTCCATCAACAAAATTCTTCATCAGAAATGGTAGAAACTCTTTGTGGATGGGTGGATGGGTGAGAATTCGGTGCCTGTAACTTTGCTGCAAATCCAGGCCACTGGGGCTCTTGTTAAATAGATTCCAATTTAAAAGATCTGGGGTGGGCCTAGGCTCTGCATTTCTAATCAGGTGCCTTTGCTAATAGTCCATGGATCACACTGAGGGCAGCAATTGTTTACAGAACATTAAATAGCTCCCTGAGTATCCAGGTGGGCCAGAAAACCAGGCAAAGTGGCTTCCCAGTTAGGAATAATGCTTCCTGGGAAGCAAGCACAGGTGCTGTGGGGGCCCTGCACACTGCTGCCCCAGCCAGCTGCTGCCACCACCCTTGCTGAGTGGCTCCCACAAGGCCCAATTCCTCGTATCATCGGCTTCAGATTTACGATCTGGCAGGGAGGCAGCTGAGTGCGCAGCAGGGTTCAGGCTGGTCCCTCCCCACAAGGAGAGCTGAGAGACTGATCCTCCAGTGGGAGTTCCCGACTCACACATGGTGGGACTCCTCAGACTCAGTTCACAGGTGGTAGATGGCCAGAAAGAATCACAGTTGTGCATTACATCCCCCTCTAGGGTGGGACAAAGTCTATAATCCCTGAATAACCAATGGTTTAAAACGCTGGAACTTCTGGGAGAAAGGACGTGTTAACTCAAATGTGTGAGAGCCAGTAATAATTTTTATTCTTCTATTAAATAAATTGTGCGAAGGCTGGGCACAGGCGGCTCATGCCTGTAATCCTAGCATTCTGGGAGGCCGAGGCAGGAGGATCCTTGAGCTCAGGAGTTCGAGGCCAGCCTGAGCAAGAGGGATATCCCTGTCTCTACTAAAAATAAAAACTAACCAGGCACTGTGGTGCCTACCTGTAGTCCCAGCTGCTCGGGAGGCTGAGGCAGGGGCATCACTTGAACCCAGGAGTCTGAGGTTGCTGTGAGCGAGGCTGAGACCCAGGGACTCTAACCTGGGGAATAGAATGAGACTCTGTTTCAAGAAAAACACAACAAACCAAACAAACAAACAAAACCTACACGGACATCTGCAATTTTCTTCATGACTATGACTTTCTCTGGTCCTTCATAAATCACAGGAACGGTCCCTCTTCAGGAAAGAGAGATTTCCCTGACATCTATGGTCCTTTTGAATTTTTGCTGTGATGTCGATTCATTTGCACCAGATTGTTAAACTCCATTTATTCAGGTCACCAGCAGATCCTGACACATTCTCCTTCGCACAGAGGGGCTGTCTTTCCGCCAGCATTCTTAAGCATATTTAAATAGAGTGTCAGTCTTCTAACAACCAGAGAGCGCTATACACACCCCACAGATGTATGCAAGTTATCAGAATCAAAACGAAATCACTCGTTTTAAAACAAAAACAAAAACCCTCACAAATAGAGTCAGGAAAGGCTAGGAAAAGAGGGTTCTCAAGCATAAGTATCTGATAAAAACTGTCATGAGAAAGTCTACAGAAAGCACCATCTTGCACAAAGGACATTACAACCTTACACGAAAAATACTTCTGTGAGGACATCTGTCTAACAACTGCTTGTCCAAACTCAGAACGCTGTCACCTTGTTATCAATCTTTGTAGCCAAGTGTAATCATTTCAAAACAATGATGCAATCCTCCTAATTTTTCCTTTAAAATCCTCTGTCTTTCTTGCAATCTTTGAATACATGCACGGTTCACCATGACACGCACTGCAATACCCTATTCCTGAATCAATACTATTTTCTTGTGGAGAGCCTCTCTCTGTTATTTAGGTTGACAGATGGAAAGAGCCTGAGGATGTTGGAATCCTGTAAAGTAACAAACAATAGAAAGGAAAGAAGATAGAAATAGGATTTGTTAACAGGTGGTCAGTATGAAAATTTGCAATTGTAAGTCAAGCATGGAAATATATACCTCTGTTTCTCCATAACTAGGTGGCTCATGAATTCTCCTTGCAGAAAAAGAACTACATTTATCTATTGAAGGCAACTCAGCAGGACTCATTTTAAACCTGTCAGCTGAAGACATAAATTCATCCAGTTCCACTGCTGCCATAAACAGCAGCCACCAAGCCACACCAAGACTCCTCCAGAGGAAAGGAGAACACGGTCCTCCCAGAGATAAACCACTTGAGACAGGTGTGCGATAAAGGAAGTTTACTACCTTCAGACACCGAAGCAGCAAAATGACTCCCAAATCAAAGTACGAAAGTAAACTGAACAAAATAAATAAATTAAATAAGTAAATAAAATAAAAATAAACTCAGTCAATGCAAGACTATTCCACTTCCCTCTCAGTTCCTTCTCTGCTCTTTCCAAGGGTGATTTAACAGAAAGGGGAGAAAGTGTGTCTTCTGGCATCAGAGCAGGGTAGCTGGTCCCTGCCATGGCTGACTCTTCTGCAGGGTAGCTTCTCCCTCTGCACCTGTGCACCCGCTTGATGGCCATGAGCCACACATCTCCCTGCTCTGACCCTGGGCCTCATAGGGCTCACAGCCCTCGCTGCTCACCCACCTCGGATTCTCAGGGAGTCTTGACTATTTCCAGCACCCAGCAAGGCTCTGCAAGAATCTCCTGCAGCCACTGCTCTTCACTCACTCAAGCAAAGGTAGCATTGTCCATATGAATCTCATTATATGATGAGTTCACTAGGTGACAGAGTGAGACCCTGTCCTAAAATAAAATAAAATAAAACAGCCACCCCCAAACCACAAAAATCCCATAAAAACAATACAGAAAATCGTTTAAACCAAAACTTGTTCTTTGATTTAAAAAACATTAAAATAGATTTAGGGGGTCTAAGAGCAGTTTTGTTACATGCATAGTGGAAAGGCTTGGCTTTTGTGTAACCGTCACCTAATTAGTGTACATTGGGTGATATCTCTTTCCTCCTACCCTTCTGGGTCTCCAATGACTATTTTTCCACTTTTCCACTTTCTATGTCCATGTACACATATTATTTAGCTTCTACTTATAAGTGAGAACATGTGGTATGTGACTTTCTGTTTCTGTATTATTTTACTTAAGATAATGACCTCTATTTCCATCTATGTTGCTGCAGACACATGATTTCATCCTTTTTATGGCTGAGTAAATAGTTCATGTTTTACATTGTCTTTATTGAATCATCTGTTGATGGACACTGTTGATTCCATATGTTTGCTATTACGAATAGGGCTGCAATAAACTTACAAGTGCAGATAGCTTTTTGATATAATAATTTTTTTCCCTGTAAGTATAGATACCCAGGAGTGGGATTGCTGGAGCAAATGGTAGATTTATTTTTAGTTCTTTGTGAAATCTCCATATGGTTTTCCATAGAGGTTGTACTAATTTACATTCTCACCAACAGTGTATTAAAGTTACCTTTTCTCTGCATCCTTGCCAATATTTACTGGTTTTTATTTTTAATAATGGCCATTCTGACTGGTATAAGATAGTAACTCATTGTGGGGTTTTAATCTGGCTTTCTTTGATGATGAGTGATGTTGTTGTTGATTAGTGATGATCAGTGATGTATAGTGATGTTTCTCTGATGAATAGTGATTTTTTTCTTATGTTTGCTAGTTATCTGTATCAAAACCTACCCTTTGAATAAATATTGACACACTTCTAGCTAGACAGATCAAGAAAAAAGGAAGAAAATATAAATGAGCAATATTAGGAATGAGAGAGGTGACATCATTATGGAGTATGAAGGTATTAAAAGGAAAATAATTAATTATAAATAACTTTATGCTAATTTATTCCATAACTTTGATGAAATGGAGAAATTCCTTGAAAGACTTAGATTAGCAAAGCTCAGGCAGGAAGAAATAAATAAATGAAATATCTCAATTGAATGTGTTAAAAATCTTTCCACAAAGAAAAATTAGGCAAAGATGGTTTCACTGATGAATCCCATAAGACATTTAAGGAAGAAAGTATTAAAATTGAATGAAACTGTCTTAGAAAATTGAAAAGGCGGCCATCCTCTGTAACTCATTTTATGAGGCCAGTATTACCCTACACAAAACTAGACAAAAGAGGTTACAGGAAAAGAAAGTTACAGGCTAATATTCACAAATATAAACATAAGAAATTCAAAACAAGATGCTAGCAAACTAAATAAAAAATGTGTTAAAAGGGATAATACCATTATCGGGTAGGGTTTGCACCAGGAATACAAGGTTGGGTTAGTATGTTGCCATCAATTGATGCAATTCACCACATTAATAAACCAAAAGCAAAAACAAAAACAAAACAACCTCATATAATTATCTCTATACATGCAGAAAAACATTTGACAAAATCTAAAATTCACTCTGGATAAAAATTCACAACAAACTAGCAGTTCTTCTAAAGGGAACTTTCTCAACTATGAGAAACAGCTAATACTTTAGTTAACAGTGAGCAACTAAACACTCATGCCTCTGATATTAGGTGTGAAACAACAATGTCCTTTCTCACTGCTTCTGTTCAACTTTGTACTGTGGTCAGTGATTTTCAACCTGTGTGCTGCAAAACATTTTAAAGATCATTAATTAAATTATTTTCAAAAAAGTTCAAAACACAAAAGTATATTCTCTTTAAAAATCTTTTCTTGATCAACATAATTTAGATGTGCCGTGGAAGTTTAACTATAGGTTCATGTGCACATGAGAGAAAAAAGGTTGAAAAACACTGGTCTAGCTAATGCATAAGGGAAGGAAAAGAAATAAAAGGCATTGAGATTGGCAATGAAGAAACAGAGCTGTCCTTATTTTTAGTCAGCAAGATCTGCTGTGTAAAAAAACTGGTACGATCTAAAAAAGGACACTGGAACTAATAAGTGAGTATAGTAATGTTGCAGGATACAAGATCTATGTACAAAAATTAATTGTATTTCTATATCCCAGCAACTAATAATCCAAAATAGAAAATTGTTTAAAAATTTATGATAGCATCAATAAATATGGAATATTTAAGGGTCTGTCAAAAGCTGTGTAACACTTGTCCACTGAAACTACTGAATACTTTTGAGAGAAAGTAAAGAAGACCTTCATAAATGGAGAGAGATGCGTTTTTCACAAATTAGAATATTCAGTATCGTTAAGATGTCAATTCGTTTCCAATTCTTCTATAGAGTCAATGCAATTTCTATTGAAATCCACCAAATTTTCTCTTAGAGAAAAATTGACAAGCTGATTCTAAAATTTACATGAAGTGACAAAGGATCTAGAACAGTTAAAATGACTTTAGTACAGAATAAAGTTGGAAGACTACTGCTACTTGATTCAAGACTTATAAAGCCACAGTATCAAGACAGTATGGAATGAGGAGAGACCAATAAATCAACAGAACAGAATAGAGTCCACAAAAAGACTGTACATATAAAGAATGTTACTGGAACATTTGGATATATACTCAATAAAATGACTTTGATCAATGCCTATGAGGTAAAATAGACAAAAACTAACTCTACATGTCTCTGAGATTTAAATGTAAAATCTAAAACTATAAAACTTCTAGAAGAAAACACAGACAAAAATCTTTGGAATTCTGGGTAAGGCAAAGATTCTTCAGTAGGACACTACAAACATATTCTATAAAAGAACAAATTAATGATTTGAACATTATCCAAGTTAAAAAATCTTCTCTTGAAAAACATGGTTAAGAGAATGAAAAGACAAACCATGCACTGGGAAAAAATAAAACATGTATCCTATAAAGGATGTGCATCTGAAATGTGTAAAAGAACTCAGAACTTAGTAAAAAACAAGCCAATTAAACACTTTATACAAGTAGGCATCCAATAAATAGATGCTGAATGAATGACCAGATGTATAAATTAATGAATAAATTTGTACAAAATAATCCATCATTCCCAACCAAGGCCATTTATAACTCATGGCAAACATCTGAAATTGCTATATTGTGACAAGAAAAAGGAGGATTCAAACTGGTAGCCTTGATCTCATTAACACTAGATTTTGCCAACTTAAGTTTAGAAATGAGATAAAGGGACTCTACACTTCTGTGACAACAGTATGCCTGGTGAATAATGAGGTGCTTTTAGTATTCATAGGTAAATAAAAAAAATAATATCTCTCATTTCCAAAAAAAAAAAAAACAAACAAAAAAACAAGCCAATTAAAAATAGGAGAAATATTTGAACAGATATTTCTGCAAAAAAAGATATATGAACGGCAAATAAATATCAACATATAAAAATGTTCACTATTATTAGTTATTAGAAATCCACATATTAAAACCTCTGGGAAATACCCTCTATATTTAAAACTACAAAGGCTGATCTATCAAATATTGGCAAGTAGATAAAGGAACTAGAACACTCTTACACTACTGGTGGGAATAAAAAGTGACATAGCAATGTTGGCAAAGTTTGGCAACTTCTTAGAGAGTTAGACATATACCTATCACATAATCTAGCATTCAATTCTTGGGTGTTTATCCCAAGAGAAAAAGAAAGCATTAGCCCATCTGCAAATGTTTACAGCTGTCTTATTTTAAATAGCCCCAAACCAGAAGCAGACCAAATGCCCATCAATGGCAAATGGATAAACTATTGTGCTATATCCAACCAGTGAAATGTTACGCAACACTAAAAGGAATGAGCTGTTGCTAGGCATTAAAAACATGGATGAATCTTAAAATAATTATGCTGAATTATTTATCTCAAAGAAGCCAGATTTTAAAAAGTACATAAAAACCAAATATGTCCTTTAGCAAACAAAAATGAAAATAACCAGCTATTAAATGCCAAGCTTGGACACTTGTTAGTAAAGAACACATGCCAGAAAAGAATTAGCAACTTGGGGATCAAATCAGGGAATTTAATTTTCATATTCCAAATGTGATGAGAAATTGCAAGTTGATTTCAACAATCAGAATCTCCTTGACTATTAACTCCTGTGATCAGATGTAAATGTTTATCCATCCAAATTATTTTCCTACAGAGAATTCTTTTTTTTACGTTATAGACAATTTTAAGCAATTACAGTAGAAGAAATAATATAATAAACTCTCATATTCCCATTAGCCAGCTTTAACAATTTTCAACTCATTGCCCATCCTGTTTTATCTATAATCCCCCTCCACTCCCCTTGTCCCTAGGCCCGAATATCATGCCATTTCACCCAAAAATATTTGCTGGTACTTTCATAAGAGAGAGATTCTTTTCAGTCTCTACATTTCCAGTAATTCAAAGCCAGTCCTGGTAACTTCATCTGAAAATCTGGAGGGATTGGTGAGGAATATGGACTACCTACATTTTGAAAAAGGAGAAGTGCTTTACCTGCCAAGAGATTTTTTTAGGAAAAGGAGAAAGAAAAGGCTTATCTTCCACGTTTACCAAGTGGACAGTGATATCCTATTTGGCTCTCTGTGAAAAACCCAGAGGCTGTTGTATAACATGACCGCTATCCAGAAAAAGAATGTATATTTTAGAAGGAAATTTGCAATTCTAGAACCTATGGCCTGTGCACAGTTTGGTATCTGAGGGCACCCACCCTGACTGTATAGGAGGCCCCTGGATGGGGAGTCACTGAGCAGATATTGCACTTCTGTGAGTGTCTAGGATATAGCTCGGGGAAGGTATTTTCACTAGATAATGAGATTCTTTGTTCTTCAAAGCCTTCAAATCTCTCAGCCATTTTTTTTTTCCTGTTGTGGAACCATCTCCCTGCTTAGATGCAGTAACTGTACAGTCACTGCCAAGGACAACACTGCAATGAATCCAGAACTTTTCTAGAGAGAGGAAGAAACTTTTTTTTTTTTCTGAGACAGAGTATCACTTGGTCACCCATGGTAGAGTACTGTGGTGTCTTTGCGTACAGCAACCTCAAACTCTTGGGTTCAAGTGGTCTTTTGCCTCAGCCTCTCAAGTAGCTGGGACTATAGGTGCTGCCACAATGCCCAGCTATTTATTTATTTATTTTTGTAGAGACACAGAGTCTCACTTTATCGCCCTCAGTAGAGTGCCGTGGCGTCACACAGCTCACAGCAACCTCCAACTCCTGGGCTTAGGTGATTCTCTTGCCTCAGCCTCCCGAGTAGCTGGGACTATGGGCGCCTGCCACGACGCCCGGCTATTTTTCTGTTTTGCAGTTCGGCCGAGGCCGGGTTTGAACCCACCACCTCTGGCATATGGGGCCGGCGCCCTACTCGCTGAGCTACAGGCGCTACCCTGCCCAGCTATTTTTTAAAGACAGGGTCTCCCTCTGGCTCAGGCTGGTCTCAAACCTGTGAGCTCAGGCAATCCACCTGCCTCGGCCTCCCAAGTACTGGGATTATAGGTGTGAGCAACCACTCCTGGCCTGGGAAGAAACTTTTTAAAAATAGACATTTGGGAATACTGTGCTCCTCCTTTTTTTTTTTTTTTTTTTAAAGTTTAGGTATACTATACATAAATAAAGTACAAAAATCATAAGTATATAATTCAAAGAATTTTTACATAGGTATGTGTTCATGTAATCATCTCCAGATAAAAGTGTGGAATTTTCCTAGGGTCCCAGCAAGCGTCCTCATGCTCATTCCTCAAATCAATGACGTGCCTTTGCCTGCTCCAAAGTAACACTATTGTGATTTCCACCGTTGTAGATAACTTTTTAGCTGTTCTTGAATTCCCCTAAGTGGAATTATGTGTTCTTTGTATGTTTAGCTACTGCTGTTCAACATCGCATGAGATTCGCCGATGCTGTGTGTAGCAGCAGTCTGTTTTTTAGGTTGAAAATTATTATATAGTATTTCATTGTTTGAATGAGCCACTATTTATTTTTCTCTTTTACTGTTGATGCCATCTGGGTTATTTTTAATTTGGGGCTGCTAGCATTAGCAATGTTTTATATAGTATATGTGTCTGTTTGTGTGTGTGTAATATGGTTACATAGTTTGCTTTTTTATATTTTAAGTTCAAGTTCCAAGTGTGCCCTTCACCCAGAAAGTGTGCCATGTACCCGTGAGGTGTGAATTTGCCCGTCTCCCTGCTCCTCCCCCCTATTTTATCACTGTAGTAGCCCCCCATCAACAGCAGTGCCTGGCACATGGCAGGCCCTCAATACATACACGCTGAGCTCGAACTGCAAGTGTCCTCATGTCTTCCCTTGCCTAAATCCTGTGTGCTGTAAGTCCCTAAGCCAGTGGTCCTCAACCTTCCTAACGACGTGAACTTTTAGTACAGTTCCTGTGGGTCGTGACCCACAGGTTGAGAACCGCTGCTAAGCCATGGACTTGGCCCGTTTGTGCCAGCTCTTTTCCAGCCCCTACTCCCATGGCCTTCATGCAGGCTCTCCTTTTCTCCCTGGAACCAACAGCCTTCTCTTCAACTCCCTTGTCTCTACTCTTGCCTTCTTGCTAAGCCTGCAACCGTAGACCCTCTGGTAAGGCTGTACAAAAACACAAACTGCTTTCAAATTCTCCATGGTTATTGCAGCAGCATTTAAAAACTCAAGGTCCAGGCCCTAGACATGTCTCTTCTTGTCACACAGTTGGGGTGTACTGTGGGAACACTATAATTTTGATGGTCACCTACGTTACCATGGAGATGCTCCAGGTCAGCCATGGGGAACCTATTCATGTTACAAGGTCACATTAATTTAGCTGTAATCAAATAAAGCCACATTCAAGAAACTCAATTAGATACACTTAAAAAATGTAGATTCTTTTGTAAAAACTGAACTACTAGGTACTTAATAATTTAAAACATGAAAACTGCTAATTTTAAAGTTTACTAACCTTTTAATGACTTTGTTATATCTGCTTTGTGTTGGAAAGCATTTAAATATGTGCTTGCAGCAGGGTCTGCAGCTGCAGCTGATCCTCTATGGACAACAGTCATTTGTGACCCTAAGGGTGTCTTGATTTGGGTTAGTTAGGAGAATGTAGATTTACAGCAAAAAGTGGTTGAAAAGCAAGACAGCATTTACCCATGCCAAAGACCTGGGTATTCTACTGCATTTTTCCGTATTTCAGTCGAATCTTTCTTAACATCAAGCCATAACTTTAAACTGTCATCTACTGAAAACTCCATCAATTTCATCTGTAGTTTTTTTTTTAAATCACAGCTGTGTACATTAGTGCAATCAAGGTGTACAATGTGCTGGTTTCATATACATTCTGAAATGTTTTCATCAAACTGTTTAACATAGCCTTCATGGCACTTTCTTTTCTTTCTTTCTTTTTTTTTTTTTTCCCAGTTGTAAGATAAAATTAATTTACAGAAAAGAATATAGAAAATACTAATTCTCCTGGTAGAGAGAGAGAACTCAAGTGGGGAGAGAAAAGCTCTCTCTGTTTCTCTCCTGGTCTTTCCCTGTCTCCCTTTTTAGGCTTTTAGTCTCATGGTGTATATAGGTGTATGTGTTCCTTGGACAGGAAATGAAAGAACACAGTCCCTTCTGCTGGGGAAAAGTGAATAAATGTATCTATGAATGGACATAATCATGGAATTGAGGCCTAGGAAATTCACATGAAATAGACCTAGGCATAGGAAATGGGGGTTCCACTTTTAGACCTAAGTGTAAAGTGAAGGAGACACCAAGGCACCAGTATCTCTTTGGCAGTTGTCTGGACTTTTTGGCTATTGGAGCCTCTGGTGGGGGTTAGAGATCCTCCTCCTTGCCTGTCATCCAGCCCGCTGTTTCTTCAGCTGGCTGCCTCAGCATCGACACCACCAACGAGGAGGTGGCAGGTCCACCAGCACCACTGAGCTGGCTAGGGCGGCAAATGTCCTGCATCAATTCTCTCTCTCTGAGTAGAAACTCTAACTGCTGTTAGGGAAAAAGGGCAAAGACTCAATCTAACTGCTTCCTGCTGAATTGGGCGATGATAGAAGGGGGCAGTTAGGGTTTCTCTGGAAGGAGAATGATATAGGGGTTCATGGACTGGAACCATTATTATTGCTTGTGGCTTGATGACATTTCTGGAAAACATAAATCTGATTAGTATAAACAGTAATAGGCAAAGGTAGAACAGCATCAGGTCAGAAGCACTTATTCTGTGATGCTAAAAGAAAACCATATTAGGATTTTTCTTGCTGTTTCCTAAATGATAACTTCAAACTTTCTTTTGGCTCACAAGTGTAGATGGTCTGTGGTTGGCTGTCTTCATTGTCTGCCTCCATTGAAGATGGAGAGTTCCAGAATTTTACTCTTGAATGATGTATGAAGGAATCGACTTCTCTAACTTTTACAGCTGTAGGAGAAGACAAGATAACAGGAGAGGGGACTTACCAAGTTGGGGGTTGGGAAGGTGAATTAGAGGGGAGAGTTTTGATCATGACTAGATTTCCAGGAGGGAAAAGTTCCTGTATTAGTTAGTATGTCCCTCCCCAAAAGGGGAGCAGGACATGAGAGAATAGCAAGTCAATCCAATTGCAGCTTAAAAGCTGGGAGAAAAATTTAGTAACCAGCTTTGCAGACACACCCTGTATAGTTATGGATTTGGGAGATAAAAGACCAGGGTTAGAGAGAAGTACAAAAAAGGTTCCTCCAGTGTCCAAAAGAAATTTTATTTCCTGGCGCTCCACTCTAAAGCAAACCTGGGGCTCTTGAGGGGTGATGACACAAGCTGGAGCCATGATAATTTGCCCCAGGCATCCTCAGTCCAGTTTGAGCTCCGATGAGGTCACTGTGCCAGGAGTCCTTCACCTCTGGGGACAGGCGACCCTCCAGTGGTCACCCTTGCATTCTGGATGGGGCCAGTTGGCTTGCCTAGCCAGTGGTGCTGCTGGGGGAAGTCTTTTCTGAAGTGGCCAGTCTGACCACATTGGAAGCACTTATTTTTAGCTCCTCTGGTTTCCCTCTGCCCCTGAAAGTTGCTTATTTGTTGGAGTGCCATTACTAGCGCTGTCATTCTTTTCTGTTCCTTTCTCTCTTTTT